>CANTUR010000490.1:0-148216 GCA_947683625.1 Mallotus nudiflorus
ATTTATTGATATTATTGAATGCACAATTTGTGCACGCTTATGCATATTAAAGTGCAAAATGTGAACTCGTGCAAGTTATGCATAAAAGGTTTGAAACATGTTTTCCAATGGACCACTTGCATATTTACAAGAAAAATTACAAATTATATCATTCCAAACTCATAAATCAAATTAACATAATTAAATGCTCAATTTGTGCACATTTGCACATGTTTGAATGCAAAACAAGAACTCATGAAAATTTGCACACAGATGGTTTAAAACATGTTACCCATTGTTCCATTTGCATAATAATAATAATAATTTCATATTCTTGTATACTAACCCAAAAAAATTATTGATATTATTGAATACACAAATTTTGGATATTTGTGCATGTTAGAGCGCAAAATGTGAACTGTTGCAAATTTTTGCATATATGGTTTAAAACATGTTTTCCAATGGTCCAATTGCACATTTATGATAAAATTTACAAATTACACCATTCCAAGCTCATAAATCAAATTGACATAATTGAATGCACAATTTGTGCACATTTGCGCATGTTTGAACGCAAAACATGAACTCGTGCAAATTTATTCACAAATGGTTTTCAAACGTTATCCAATGTTCCAATTGCATATTAACAATAATAACTACATATTCTAGAATTCTAAGAACATAAATATTATTGAATACACAATTTGTGCACGTTTACGTATGTTAGAGCGTAAATGCAAATATGTGCATAAATGGTTTAAAAAGTGTTTTCCAATCGTCCTATTGCATATTTATAAGAAAAATTACAAATTATACCATTGCAAACTCATAAATCAAATTGACATAATTGAATGCACAATTTGTGCATATTTGTGCATGTTTGAATGCAAAACGTGAACTCGTGCAAATTTGTGCATAAATGGTTTTCAAATGTTATCCAATGCTCAAATTGCATATTAACTATCGTAAATATAATTGGAATTATTGAATACACAAGTTGTGCATGTTCGAACGCAAAAATGTGAACTCATGCAAATTTGTACACAAATTGTTCAAAACATGTTATCTAACATTCCAATTGCATATTCACAATACTAAATACATATTCTAGAATTTTAATCTCATAAATTTAGTTAACATTATTGAATGCCAAATTTGTCCATGTTTGTGCATGTTTGAGTGCAAAACGTGAACTCTTGTAAATCTATGTATAAATGGTTTAAAACATGTTTTCCAATGGTCTGATTGCATATTTATTAGAAAAATTATAAATTATATCATTCCAAACTCATAAATCAAATTTACATAATTGAATGCACAATTTGTGCACATTTGGCGCATGTTTGAACGCAAATGTGAACTCGTGCAAATTTATGTACAAATAGTTTTAAACATATTATCCAATGTTCCAATTGCATATTTACAATGCTAAGTACATATTCTAGCATTCTAATATCATAAATATAATTGGCATTATTGAATGCACAATTTGTGCATGTTTGTTCATGTTTGATCGAAAAATGTGAACTCGTGAAAATTTTTGCACAAATGGTTTTAAACATGTTATCCAATGTTCTAATTGCATATTCATAATTCTAAGTACATATTCTAGCATTCTAATCTCATAAATATAATTGGCATTATTGAATACACAATTTATGCATGTTTGAAAGTAAAATGTGAACTCATGCAAATTTGTACACATATTGTTCGAAACACGTTATCCAGTGTACCAATTGCGTATTCACAATAATAATTTTATATATTTTAGAATTCCAATCTCACAAATTTAGTTAACATTATTGAATGTCAAATTTGTCCATGTTTGTGGATGTTTGGGTACAAAATGTGAACTCCTGCAAAACTGTGCATAAATGGTTTAAAACATGTTTTCCAATGGTCCAATTGCATATTTACAAGCAAAATTACAAATTACATCCTTCTAAAATCATAAATCAAATTTACATATTTGAATGGACATTTGAACATATTTGAATGCAAATGTGAACTCGTGCAAATTTGTGCACAACTGGTTTTAAACATGTTATCCAATGTTCCAATTGCATATTTATAATACTAAGTACACATTCTATCATTCTAATATCTTAAATATAATTGGCATTATTGAATGCATAATTTGTGCACATTTGTTCATGTTTGAACGCAAAATGAGAACTCCGACAAATTTGTGCTCAATTGGTTTTAAAACACGTTTTCCAATGGTGAAATTGCGTATTTACAAGCAAAATTACAAGTTATATCATTCCATCTCATAAATCAAATTAGCATAATTGAATACGTAATTTGTACACATTTACGCCTGTTTGAACACAAAACGTTAGCTCATGTACATTTTTGCATAAATGGTTTTAAACATGTTATCCAATGTTCCAATTGCATATTCATAATTCTAAGTACATATTCTAGCGTTCTAATCTCATAAATATAATTGGCATTAATTATTGCATAGTTTGTGTACATTTATACATGTTTGAATTGATACAAACCCTACCTGTAATATAGATAGAACACGCATCCAACTTTGAAATCTAGCCCAAGGATCATCAAGGATAGGTTGTGTTGATGGAGCTAAACCCCTTGCTTATTAAAGTGAAGCAAGAGACTTAACTATTATAAGATGAACAATCATATAATTCTAAGTCTAATCTAACCAAGCAATTATAATGAAAGGTAGAAGTGAAACAATTCAAGTAAACTTGCAAAGTTTCAAAAGAACAAAGTTTAAGGAAAAACCTCACTTTTAATATTTCAATGCTTAAATTCGTATTTCATAGGGTTAGCCCTTATATAGGCATGTAAATAACCTAATCCTTGAAGGAAAAGGTTCTATTCCTTATTCCTAAAGATACTTATATAGGGAAATCCTTAATTAAGGAGATTTCCTTCAAAATAGGACAACTCATCTTTGAAAAGTCAAAATAGATAACTCATTACAAGTCATGATAACTAAGCAAAATGACAACTCATGACAACTAAGAATTAAAGCATGCCATGTCACATGTTGACCATTGACCCTTGACTTTGATTTGTTGACTATTTGACTTTGACTTATTGACTTTGACTCGGAATATCCTTGAATCTTCTCATATCTTCTAGAATCTTTTAGAATCTTTCTTATTGACTCCAAAATAGAAAAAACAACTTCCAAATTCATCCAATTCAAGCTAATTAATTTCAAAATAGGAAATTAAGCTAATTAGCTTGAATTCTTCATCATGTGGCTCCAAGCTTGTACTTATAGTCAAATCCACCAACTTGCTTGTAATGTGAAAGACAAGCAAATTCAATGCTTGTTTGAACTTCTTTGTCCTTGATCTTGTCATTGGTCCCTTATAATGTAATGGATCACTTGGTTTAATGGGCTTGCTTAGCTTGGTTACATCATTCCCTCCTTCCTCAAGATGATTCATTCTCGAATTAGCACCTGGTTCAAATACAACTTTTATGCACCCCTTGTTTACATGTTTGGCATATTGCTCATTCTTTCTTTCAAGATTTTCTCCCACCTTTTCATGTAAGGACTTCACAAATTCTGCCTTCTTATTTCCATCTAGATTTAGTTGTTCACTCAAAGGTAAAGAAATCAAATCTAAAGGACTCAATGGAATAAAACCATAAACAATCTCAAAAGGACAGAAATTGGTAGAAGAATGCACACTACGATTATATGCAAATTCAATATGTGGCAAGCAATCTTTCGATAATCATTCAACCATTGCAATGTGTAAGGCCTAGGGTGCTTAATGGTATATAAATGCAATTTATCAACTAACATGGTCCTAGCTACATTTGTGCAACTACCCCCATCAATGATCATACAACAAACCTGATACGAACGTGGTTAACTTGTACCAAACCTGTATTCAATCTTAATAACCTTGCTAAGGATCATTCATAAATCAAGAAAAAATAAACTTTAATTTCCAATAAGACCTTTAAATAACATGCACTTAAGAACCTTAACTATAAAGAATTTTAGGTTGTTTAATATAAACCTAAGATTAACAAAGTCAATTTTAAGTCTAAATTAAACTAGGTTTGAATATACCAAGCCTTCACTTGATAAATTCACTAAAGTTCTTTTAAGAACAAAAGAGAAGGACTTTAACCTCATAAGAATTGAAATTTAATTGATAAAACTCATTCAAATTCGTACTACATTGATATGGCCTTTATATAGGCATGTAAACATCCTAATCCTTGAAGGAATAGGTTTTCTTACTTATTCCTAATGACTCCTATAAAGGAAAATCATTAAATAAATAGGATCCCTTCTAAAATATGACAATTAATGACAACTAAGCTTTGAAAAGTCAAATTGAAAACTCATGACAACTAAGCATTGAAAAGTCATATTGATAACTCATGACAACTAAACAAATAACTAATGACAATTAAGCTTTGAAGCATGCCATGTCACATGTCAAGTTGGATGTTGACCATTGACTTTGACTTGTTGACTTTGAATTTGACTTTGACTTCTTGACTTTGACTTGGAATGTCCTTGAATCTTCTTACATCTTGTAAAATCTTCCTTATTGACTCCAAAATAGAAAATAACCCAAAAATTCATCCAAGCTTTGTACTTGACTATATTTATATGTAGACTTCATAAATTAACCCTTTTGAGGATCATATCAAAACCTTATCTTGCACCTTGCATCTAGTGTGAAAGATGTTCTCACATTATGCCTCTTCCTCCATCTTGGTTTATACATTCATGATTCACCTTGTAACAAGCAATTCACCATGTGATGGACTTTGTACAGCCTCATCATTACTTGCATCCTCAAGCTTAGGCATCTCCAAATTGCACTCATCATCATCACTTTCACTAAAGACTTTACTACCCCTCATAGTCATGGTATGCTTATTTGGGCAATTAGAAGAGATATGCCCATAACCCAAACATTTAAAACGTTAAACATCACGAGATTGTTTAGTTTGAGTCTCACCTTTGTCTTTGGTCTTGGCATTGCCCCCTTCGTTTCCTCCTTTATTATTGTAAAATTTTGCCTTAGTGAAGCTCTTGTCTCCATTCTTCCAATTTGACTTCCATGAAGCACTAGACGAAGTTGTATTATGGAGCAGCCAACACACCAAGTTCAAAGAATTCAACATGATGAAGATGAGCATAGTCAAGAAGGCAAGGATCAAGTTCAAGAGGTTTTAAGTCCAATCAGCATGCCTCAAAGACCTATAACAAGGTCTCAATCTAAGAAGCTTTAAGAAGCCTTAATCCATAATCTACAAGGCTTTGTGAACTTAGATAGTGAAAGTTTACAAGGACACCAAAGCTTTGTGCCAAGTGCAACTCAAGTTCAATACAACTTAATTCAAGTCCAATTTACTAATGGGTTTAATTAAGTATATAATGGGCCTCATTTGTTATGGGCTGGCCGAATATGCATGGGAGAGTTATTTAAGCATTGTTATGTAGGTTTAATTATGTTAAATAAGGGCTAGACGAATTTGTTATTTTAAAAGCCCATTAGTTTTAGTTAGTTTAATTATTCTTAAAATAGGAAGTATGTCAAAATTCCTACTTGAGGTCTGATTAGATTAATTTCCTTTTTTTGTGATTAGGGTTATTAGTTTTCCTTACTTACGAAGGAAAACCTTGTAAAGGCTATATATATATATATGCCTTGGATGAATTTTATTATTCAGAATTGAAGTTTTAAAACCTAAAGGCTATTTTTCTTTTATCTTTGTGTTCTTGTGTAGAATACATGCTTTAAGGAACATTCAAGTAGATTGATCATCTTCTTGTGGAGTGTTTCAAAATTAGAATTTAAAAATGAGTTTTCTTTATTCTAATTCTTTGATCATCTAAGTAATCTGATTTCTAACCATTCTTAGGGGTTGTTGCTGAATTGACTATTGGGGTTTTCAAGTTAATGCTTCGGGGGTTCGAATACATGAAGGGGTTCTCAAGCTTATTCTTGGAGGTTCCGTATCATTTGGTATCAGATCTTTGGCTCTAGATCAAGTTTTATCTTTTATAATTTTTATTCTTAATCCTGATTTCTTATGTTTTTCTTATTCTTTTAAAATTGTTCTTTTTTTTTTGTTCTTCATTCTTGTGTTTTGTTCTTTGTTCTTATTTGTTAGTCTTGATCTTTTTTTTTTCCTTTAGGTCAGTCAATTATTTTGCATTTTGAAATTTAGATTTGTGTTCATAGTTGAAAGTTTTTTTTAAAAAAAAATTCGTGCAAAAAAAAAAGAAGAAATTTGAAAAAAAAAATTCATGAAAAAAAAGGAGAAAGTTATTAGAAAAGGAAGAATTGAGATTCTTGAGTGATTTATATCCTAATTAGGTCTGATTTGCATTTCCTTCCATTCCTTACTCATTAAGGAATATTGTTTGAGTGATTAATATCCTCATCAAGTCTAATTTAGGTTTCCTAATCCTATTTGGTTTATAATTGACATATCTAACTAGATCTTGTCATATCTTGTATTACTTGTCTATTAAGGATTTTGCATATCTTTACAATACTTGCTCATTAAGGAATATTACTTATTGAGGCAGATTTGACTTTTCTCCTTAAAATAACTTCTAAATTCATTTTCTTTTCTATTCTAGAAGATCTTTGTATTTCTTTCACATGTCTTTTGCATCTTTTTGAGTTTTCCTATTTTATTGCTTCTGAATTGTTGTTTTTTTTTAACCGAATTACCTCAAACTTGTTTTGAAAATTTCACTTTTGAAAGTTCTACTTGAATATTGCTTCAGTCTAATTGATTTGTTCTAAAAGTGTGATTCACCTAAGAACATAAAAGAATTAGCTTGAGTGGTGAGAGGAAGACGAGTGAAACATCAAATTGAGTTAAACACGAGTGACCACCCCCATCATTTGAGTGCAAACACGTGAGGGAGTGCTTATGAGGATTTTAAATTATTATTTTTTTTGTTTCTAACATTCTTTTACAGTAATGTCAAACCAGGGTGAAAATAAAGGTGAGGGTAAAGTTGATGAAACTTTGCTATGTGAGGCTCAACAAAGGCAATTAGCACGTATGAATACAAATTTTGAGACTATAATGGAGAGATTAAACCGCATGGATACAAGGCTAGGAGCGGTTGAAAGGGCAACAACACCAAATCGTAATGAGGAAGTAGAAGGCAATGTTGACAATGAGGATGAAGATGAGGCCTATATAGAAGTAGTACCAAGAGGTGGAGGTAGACAAGGTCGAGGTAGAGGAAGAGGAAGGTTACAATTGGTTCCATACAATGGAAGAAGCCGATGCAATGAAGATGATGTAGATCAAAATTTAGGAAGCATCAAACATAAGATACCTAACTTTCAAGGTAAATCAGATCCGGAGTCCTATTTACAATGGGAGAAGCAATTGGAGCTTATATTTGATTGCCATCAATTTAGCGAGGAAAAGAAGGTAAAATTGGCAATTACTCAATTTTCTGATTATGCTATTGCTTGGTGGGACCATTTGGTGATTAATAGGCGAAGGAATTTGGAGTACCCAATTGATAATTGGCCTGAGCTCAAGGTTGTAATAAGGAAGCAATTTGTGCTAAAACACTATCATAGGGAACTTGTACAAAAACTTCAAGTTCTTAAACAAGGTAGTAAGAGTGTGGATGATTACCATAAAGAAATGGAGATGCTCATGACTAGGGCTGATATAGATGAAGATGTGGAGATCACTATGGCACGCTTCTTGGCTGGTCTAAACAAAGACATATCTGACCGAGTAGATTTACACAAATATGAAGATTTAGAAGAGATGGTGCACATGGCCGTCAAGATAGAAAGGCAACTCCAAGGAAGAGGGGCGACAAGGTACAATTCCAAATCCTATTCTAGTTCTAATTTTAATTAGAAAAAGGATGGAAAGAGTGATTATAGGGGTGGGAATAAGGTTGCTCATGAGGTTGCTAAAGGGAAGGCAGATTCGGTCTCTAAGGACAAAATCAAAACTGATGAGCCTAAAGGGAGAAATAGAGACATTAAGGGTTGGAAGTGTCAAGGAGTAGGTCATATGAGCAAAGATTGCCCTAATAAGAGAACTATGACCATAAGGAATGGGGAAATTGTGACTGATGAAGAAGAGGCCAATAATGAAAATGATGAGGATGAGATGCCTGAATTGGAAAGTTGTAGTGATGGGAGTATAGAGGAGCCAATCAAAGGTAACATGCTGGTTACAAGGCGTGCTCTTAGTACTCAAATAAAGGAAGATTGCATTGAAGAGCAACGAGACAACTTATTCCATACAAGGTGTCATGTGCAAGGCAAGGCATGTCTTATGATTGTTGATGGAGGGAGTTGCACCAATGCAGTGAGCTCATTCTTAATTAGTAGATTAGGGCTATCTACTATACCACACCCACGACCATACAAACTTCAATGGCTTAATGATTGTGGAGAGGTCAAGGTAAATAGACAATCTATTATTTCCTTTTCAATTGGTAAACATGATGATGAGCAATTATGTGATGTAGTTCCTATGCATGCTGGAGATATTTTGCTTGGTAGACCATGGCAATTTGATAGAAAGACCAACCATGATGGGTACCTCAATCGGTATCACTTTACCAAGGATGGGCGCAAGATCATATTAACACCGCTTTCTTCAAAGGAGGTGTATGAAGACCAATGTAAAATGGAAAGAATGAGAGTGGAGGCTAAAAAGAAAGAAAAAGAGAGTAAGAAAAATTCTTTCGAGAGTGAAAAGAAAGAGGGAAAAATAAAAGAAGAGATTCAGCCTAGAGAGAAAAAAGAAAAGAATTTGAGTTTAATAGCTAGGACAAGTGAGGTTAGACAGGCCTTGTATGCTAATCGGCCTATATTTGTACTTTTGTACAAAGGGGCTTATTTGGCAACTAATGAACTTAACCCATTTTTACCTAGTGTGTTTGTTGATCTTTTGTAAGAATTTGAAGATGTGTTTCCCAAAGAGATGCCTAGTAGATTACCCCCAATTGGAGGTATAGAACATCAAATTGACTTCATTCCTGGGGCAGCCATACCCAATCGACCAGCATATAGAGCAAATCCAAGAGAAATAAAGGAGATCCAAACACAAATGGAGGAGTTGCTAGCTAAAGGGTATGTGTGGGAAAGTCTTAGTCCTTGTTCGGTTCCTGTCATTCTTATGCCAAAGAAGGATGGAACATGGAGGATGTGTGTGGATTGCAGAGCCATCAATAAAATCATTGTAAAGTATCGTCATCCTATTCCTAGATTAGATGATATGCTTGATGAGTTATATGGTTCTTGTTTGTTCACTAAAATAGACTTGAAATCTGGTTATTATCAAATTCGAATGAATGTTGGTGATGAATGGAAAACAGCTTTTAAGACTAAGTATGGGTTGTATGAGTGGCTTGTTATGCCCTTTGGTATTACTAATGCACCTAGCACATTCATATGATTGATGAACCATGTGTTACGAAATTACTTAGGTAAATTTGTTGTTGTTTACTTTGATGATATTCTGATTTACTCTAAGTGTTTCGATGATCATGTTATGCATGTGCAAATTATACTAGAAACACTTAGACAAGAAAAGTTGTATGCAAACCTTAAAAAGTGTGGTTTTTGCATGAATAAGGTTAATTTTCTTGGTTTTGTTGTATCTAGTCAAGGCATAGAGGTTGATGAAGAGAAGGTTAGGGCTATTAAAGAGTGGCCAAAACCTAAAAATGCTAGTGAGGTGAGAAGTTTTCATGGGCTTGCTAGTTTTTATAGGAGATTCATTAAAGATTTCAGCACTATAGCCGCACCTTTGAATGAATTAGTTAAGAAAAATGTTGGATTTGTTTGGGGTGATGCACAAGAACATGCATTTAATGAACTTAAGGAAAAATTATGTAATGCACCTTTACTTGCTTTACCTAACTTTGATAAAACTTTTGAGATTGAATGTGATGCTAGTGGCATAGGGATTGGAGCTGTTTTGATGCAGGATCAAAGACCACTAATGTATTTTAGTGAAAAGTTAAGTGGGGCAACCTTGAAATATCCAACTTATGATAAGGAATTATATGCATTAGTTCAAGCTTTGCAAACATGGCAACATTATTTGTGGCCTAGGGAGTTTGTGATACACACTGACCATGAAAGTTTAAAGCATTTGAAGGGTCAAGCTAAGCTGAACCGTAGGCATGCCAAATGGGTGGAGTTCATAGAAACATTTCCATATGTGATTAAGTACAAGCAAGGTAAAGAGAATGTGGTTATTGATGCATTATCTAGAAGGTACACCTTACTTAACTCTCTTACTGCTAAATTATTAGGTTTTGAGTTTATAAAGGAGTTGTATCCACATGATGATGATTTTGGTGATATATATGCATCTTGTGACAATGGGGTTGTTTCGGATGATTTTTACTTATTTGATCATTTCTTGTTTAAAAGAAATAGATTGTGCATTCCTAAGTGTTCTATAAGGGAATTATTAATTAAGGAGGCACATGGAGGAGGCTTAATGGGGCATTTTGAGGTAAATAAGATCTATGATATGCTATTAGAACATTTCTTTTGGCCCGGTATGAAACATGATGTGTATAAAGTTTGTGAGCATTGCATTACATGTAGAGAGGCTAAGTCTATGTTGAAACCGTATGGGTTATACACACCATTACCCATTCCTAGTGAACCTTGGACTGATTTGTCTATGGATTTTGTGCTTAGATTGCCTAGAACTAGGAAAGGTCATGATAGTATCTTTGTTGTGGTTAATAGATTTAGTAAAATGGCTCATTTTATACCATGTCATAAAACTGATGATGCTAAGTTGATTGCTGATTTGTTTTTCAAAGAAGTTGTGTGTTTACATGGCATACCTAGGAGCATTGTTAGTGATAGGGATGTTAAGTTTTTAAGTCATTTTTGGCGTGTGTTATGGGGAAAGTTAGGAACTAAGTTATTGTTTTCAACTACTTGTCACCCTCAAACCGATGGGCAAACTTAAGTAGTTAATAGGACTTTGATTACTTTGCTTAGGGCAATCATAGAAAAGAACATTGGGATGTGGGAGGATTGTTTACCATTTGTGGATTTTGCTTACAATAGGGTTGTTCATAGCACTACTAATTGCTCTCCATTTGAGATTGTTTATGGATTTAATCCACTTACTCCTATTGATTTATTGCCACTGCCACCTAACAATTTTATGAGTGTTGATGCTAATTCTAAGGCTGATTTGGTGAAGAAGTTACATAAGCAAGTTAAGGAGAGGATTGAGAAGCAAAATGCTAAAGTAGCTTCACGTGTGAACAAAGGAAGGAAGCCAATGATTTTTCAGCCTGGAGATTGGGTTTGGGTGCATTTTTGTAAAGAAAGGTTTCCACTTCAAAGGAAGTCTAAGCTAAACCCAAAAGGAGATGGTTTTTTTCAAATACTTGAAAGGATTAATGACAATGCATACAAAGTGGACCTACCTGGTGAGTATAATGTTAGTGCTTCATTCAATGTGGCTGATTTGAGTCCTTTTGATATAGGTGATGCTTTAGATTCGAGAACGAATCCTTTTAAGGAGAGGGGAAATGTTATGGAGCAGCCAACACACCAAGTTCAAAGAATTCAACATGATGAAGATGAGCATAGTCAAGAAGGCAAGGATCAAGTTTAAGAGGTTTTGAGTCCAATCAGCATACCTCAAAGACCTATAACAAGGTCTCAATCTAAGAAGCTTCAAGAAGCCTTAATCCATCATCTACAAGGCTTTGTGAACTTAGCTAGTGAAAGTTTACAAGGACACCAAAGCTTTGTGCCAAGTGTAGCTCAAGTTCAATACAACTTAATTCAAGTCCAAGTTAATAATGGGTTTAATTAAGTATATAATGGGCCACATTTATTATGGGCTGGCCGAATATGCATGGGAGAGTTATTTAAGCATTGTTATGTAGGTTTAATTATATTAAATAAGGGCTAGACGAATTTGTTATTTTAAAAGCCCATTAGTTTTAGTTAGTTTAATTATTCTTAAAATAGGAAGTATGTCAAAATTCCTATTTGAGGTATGATTAGATTAATTTCCTTTTTTTGTGATTATGGTTATTAGTTTTCCTTACTCACGAAGGAAAACCTTGTAAAGGCTATATATATATATATGCCTTGGACGAATTTTATTATTCAGAATTGAAGTTTTAAAACCTAAAGGCTGTTTTGCTTTTATCTTTGTGTTCTTGTGTAGAATACATGCTTTAAGGAACATTCAAGTAGATTGATCATCTTCTTGTGGAGTGTTTCAAAATTGGAATTTAGAAACGAGTTTTCTTTATTCTAATTCTTTGATCATCTAAGTAATCTGATTTCTAACCATTCTTAGGGTTGTTGCTGAATTGACTATTGGGGTTTTCAAGTTAATGCTTCGGGGGTTCGAATACATAAAGGGGTTCTCAAGGTTATTCTTGGAGGTTCCGTATCAAGTTGAATTGCCTTTGGAATTCTTGAAGTTCAATTGCTTCTTAATCTTGATCACCATGTGCAACATATCATCCATGTCAACATAGTGATGTAATTCCACTAAGTCAGCTATGTTTCTATTCAGCCCATGCAAAAACCTTGCCATTGTTGCCTTACGGTCTTCATCAATATTTGCTCTAATTTTAGCTATCTCTATTGCTTGATGGTACTCCTCTACACTTTTAGATCCTTGTACAAGGTTTTGAAGTTTATTATACAATTCTTTATAATAGTGTGTAGGAACAAACCTCTTGCGCATGATTACCTTAATCTCCTCCCATGTCTCAATAGGTCGATCATGGTTCCTTCTTCTACTAGTCACCAATTGATCCCACCAAACAAGTGCATAATCGGTAAACTCTATGACAGCTAGCTTCACCTTTTTTTCTTTGAAATATTGATGGCACTCAAAGATGAACTCCACCTTTGTCTCCCATTCCAAATAGGCTTCGACATCACTTTTTCCTTGAAATCTTGGAATTTTCATCTTAATGCTTCCTAAGTTGTTATCAACTCTTGCACACCCATTTCTGCCTGAATTGGATGTTTGTTCGTCATCCTCTTGTTCATGTCTCCCACGGGTTCTAGTATTGATTGTACTAGCATCTCCAGATGACTTGACTCTATCTTGTCTATTCGGTCTACCAAGTCTCCAATTTGATTTGCCAAATCTAGTCTCAACTTGTCAAACAATTGGGTCATGGATTTCATGTACATCTTTTGATCGGGCAGAACTGCTTTAATTTTTCCTACAAGAAATTATTAGTAGCAATAAAATAAAATCTCACAAAACACTCCCTTACTTGTTTCACTCAATTTAAATGGCACTTACACTTATTCACTTAATAAGGCTCTTACCCTTTTATGAGCTCATCACTCTCCTTTTACCACTCAAATTCCCCAAATCTCAGTTCTAATAAAACTAATGCAAATTATACAAAAATTGCTCAATCAACTCAACACCACAATAAAAAAAATCAAATTAAATAAGAAAATAAGCAAGTGAACAAAACTTAAAATTCAAAGTGACTATTCACGAATCAAATAAATAAGAAAATAAGTAAGTGAACAAAACTTAGCTTAAAATCAAGAAAAAACCTAATTTTTAGAAGCCAAGAAATCATACACAATGAAAATTAACAAAATAAGTCAAATTTGAGTTCTAAACCCACAAACACAACCAAAACACAATTATGAATTAAAACAAAGTAATAATTTTTTTTGTTTTGTTTTCTCAATAAATGTGGAAATTGAACAAACTAACTCAATTAAGGGTCTTTTAATAGATTTTGAACCCTTTTGCATAAAACACAATGATTGGATTTTTTTTTTTTGAAATTGAGAAGAATTGAGAAGAAGAAGAAATTATGAACGAAAATTAAATGATAAATAACCAAACTGATACAAACCCTACCTATAATAGAGATAGAACGCGCATCCAACTTTAAAATCTAGCCCAAGGATCATCAAGGATAGGTTGTGTTGATGGGGCTAAACCCCTTACTTATTAAATTGAAGCAAGATACTTAACTATTATAAGATGAACAATCACATAATTCTAAGTCTAATCTAACCTAGAAATTGTAATAAAAGGTAGAAGTGAAACAATTCAAGTGAACTTGCAAAGTTTCAAAAGAATAAAGTTTAAGGAAAAACCTCACTTTTAATATTTCAATGCTTAAATTCGTATGTCATAGGGTTAGCCTTTATATAGGCATGTAAACAACCTAATCCTTGAAGGAAAAGGTTTTATTCCTTATTCCCAAAGATACTTATATAGGAAAATCCTTAATTAAGGAGATTTCCTTCAAAATAGGATAACTCATGACAATTCATCTTTGAAAAGTCAAAATTGATAACTCATTACAAGTCATGACAACTAAGCAAAATGACAACTCATGACAACTAAGAATTAAAGCATGCTATGTCACATGTTGACCATTGACCCTTGACTTTGACTTGTTGACTATTTAACTTTGACTTTGACTTATTGACTTGTTGACTTTGACTTGGAATATCCTTGAATCTTCTTATATCTTCTAGAATCTTCTAGAATCTTTATTATTAACTCCAAAATAGAAAAAACAACTTCCAAATTCGTCCAATTCAAGCTTATTAATTTCATAATAGGAAATTAAACTAATTAGCTTGAATTCTTCATCATACGGCTCTAAGCTTGTACTTGTAATCAAATCCACCAAATTGCTTGTAATGTGAAAGACAAGCAAATTCAATGCTTGTTTGAACTTCTTTTTCCTTGATCTTGTCATTGGTCCCATATAATGCAATGGATCACTTGGTTTGATGGGCTTGCTTAGCTTGGTTGCATCATGAATGCAAACATGAACTCGTGCAAATTTGTGCATAAATAGTTTTAAACATATTATCCAATGTTGCAATTTCATATTAATAATATTAAGTATATATTATAACATTCTAATCTCATAAATATAATTGGCATTAATGAATGCGCAATTTGTGCATGTTTGAACACAAAACATGAACTCCAACAAATTTAAGCTCAAATGTTTTAAAACTTGTTGTCCAATGTTCCAATTGCATATTCACTATACTAAGTCATTATTTTAGCATTCTAATCTCATAAATATATTTGGCATTATTGAATACACAATTTGTGCATGTTCAAATGCAAAATGTGAACTCATGCAAATTTGAACACAAATTGTTAGAAACATGTTATCCAACATTCCAATTGCATATTCATAATACTAAATACACATTCTAGAATTCTAATCTCATAAATTTATTTAACATTATTGAATGCCAAATTTGTTGACATTTGTGCATGTTTGAGTGTAAAACGTGAAAGCCTGCAAATATGTGCATAAATGGTTTAAAACATGTTTTCTAACAGTCCAATTGCATATTTATGAGAAAAATTATAAATTATATCATTCCAAATTCATAAATCAAATTTACATAATTGAATGCACAATTTGTGCACATTTGTGCATGTTTGAATGCAAATGCGAACTCGTGCACAAATGGTTTTAAACATGTTATCCAATGTTCCAATTGCATATTTACAATGCTAAGTACATATTCTAGCATTCAAATATAATTAGCATTATTGGATGCACAATCTGTGCACATTTGTTCATGTTTTAACACAAAACGTGAACTTCAGCAAATTTGTGCTCAAATGGTTTAAAACACGTTCTCCAATGGTCAAATTGTGTATTTACAAGCCAAATTACAACTTATAAACTCATAAATCAAATTGACATAATTGAATACACAATTTGTGCACATTTGAAAATGTTTGAACACAAAATGTGAACTCGTGCAAATTTTTGTACAAATGGTTTTAAACATGATATCCAATGTTCCAACTACATATTCATAATTCTAAGTACATATTCTAGCATTCTAATCTCATAAATATAATTGGCATTATTGAATACACAATTTGTGCATGTTTGAAAGTAAAATGTGAACTCATACAAATTTGTACACAAATTGTTCGAAACACGTTATCCAATGTACTAATTGCATATTCACAATACTAATTACATATTCTAGAATTCTAATCTCACAAATTCAGTTAAAATTATTGAATGCCAAATTTGTCCATGTTTGTGCACGTTTGAGTGCAAAATGTGAACTCTTGCAAATCTGTGCATAAATGGTTTAAAATATGTTTTCCAATGGTCAAATTGCATATTTATGAGTAAAATTACAAATTATATTATTCCAAAATCGTAAATCAAATTTACATATTTGAATGCACAATTTGTACACATTTGCACATGTATGAACACAAACATGAACTCGTGCAAATTTGTGCACAAATGATTTTAAACATGTTATCCAATGTTCCAATTTCATATTTACAATACTAAGTACACATCCTAGCATTCTAATATCTTAAATATAATTGGCATTATTGAATGCATAATTTGTGCACGTTTGTTCATGTTTGAATGCAAAATGAGAACTTCGGCAAATTTGTGCTCAATTGGTTTAAAACATGTTTTCCAATGGTGAAATTACGTATTTATAAGTAAAATTATAAGTAATATCATTCTAAACTTATAAATCAAATTGACAGAATTGAATACATAATTTGTGCACATTTGCGTCTATTTGAATACAAAACATCAACTCGTGTAAATTTTTGCACAAATGTTTTAAACATGTTATCAAATGTTCCAATTGCAAATTCATAATTCTAAGTACATATTCTAGTGTTCTAATCTCATAAATATAACTAGCATTATCTAATGCATAGTTTGTGCACATTTGTATATGTTTAAACGCAAACATGAACTCATGCAAATTTGTGCACAAATGGTTTTAAACATGTTATTGCAATAGCATATTCATAATACTAAGTATGTATTCTAACATTCTAATCTCATAAATATAATTGGCATTAATGAATGTGCAATTTGTTCATGTTTGAACTCAAAATGTGAACTTCGAAAAATTTGCGCTCAAATGTTTTAAAACTTGTTATTCAATGTTCCAAGTTCATATTCACCATACTAAGTCATTATTTTAGCATTCTAATCTCATAAATATAATTGGCATTATTGAATACACAATTTGTGCATGCTCGAATGCAAAATGTGAACTCGTGTAAATTTGTACATAAATTGTTCGAAACATGTTATCCAACGTTCCAATTGCATATTTACAAAACTAAAAGCATATTCTAGAATTCTAATCTCATAAATTTAGTTAATATTATTAAATGCCAAATTTGTCCACATTTGTGCATGTTTGAGTGCAAAATGTGAACTCCTGCAAATCTGTGCAAAAATGGTTTAAAACATATTTTCCAATGGTCCAATTGCATATTTATGAGCAAAATTATAAATTATATCATTCCAAACTCATAAATCAAATTTACATAATTGAATGCACAATTTGTGCATATTTGTGTATGTTTGAATGCAAACGTGAACTCGTGCAAATATTTGCACAAATGGTTTCAAACATATTATCCATTGTTCCATTTGCATATTTACTGATACGAACCCTACCTATAACAGAGATAGAACATGCATCCAACTTTGAAATCTTGCCCAAGGATCATCAAGGATAAGTTGTGTTGATGGAGCCAAACCCCTTGCTTATTAATTTGAAGCAAGATACTTAGCTATTATAAATATAAACAATCACACAATTCTAAGTTTAATCTAACCTAGCAATTGTAATGAAAGATAGAAGTGAAACAATTCAAGTAAACTTGCAAAGTTTCAAAAGAACAAAGTTTAAGGAAAAACCTCACTTTTAATATTTCAATGCTTCTTTTTTTTAATTCGTATGTCATAGGGTTAGCCCTTATATAGGCATGTAAACAACCTAATCCTTGAAGGAAAAGGTTCTATTCCTTATTCCCAAAGATACCTATATAGGAAAATCCTTAATTAAGGAGATTTCCTTTAAAATAGGAAACTAATGACAACTCATCTTTGAAAAGTCAAAATTGACAACTCATTATAATTCATGACAACTAAGCAAAATGACAACTCATGACAACTAAGCATTAAAGCATGCCATGTCATATGTTGACCATTGACCATTGACTTTGACTTGTTGACTATTTGACTTTGACTTGTTGACTTTGACTTGGAATATTCTTGAATCTTCTCACATCTTCTAGAATCTTCTTGAATCTTCCTTATTGACTCCAAAATAGGAAAATAAATCAAAATTCGTCCAATCAAGCTAATTAATTTCAAAATAGGAAATTAAGCTAATTAGCTTGAATTCTTCATATTCAGGCATTGTTGATCCCTTTTAGGGTTCATATTATTTACAATGCTAAGTACATATTCTAGCATTCTAATATCATAAATATAATTGGCATTATTGAATGCATAATCTGTGCATGTTTGTTCATATTTTAACATAAAACATGAACTTCGACAAATTTGTGCTCAAATGGTTTAAAACACATTCTCCAATGGTCAAATTGTGTATTTACAAGCCAAATTACAAGTTATATCATTCGAAACTCATAAATCAAATTGATATAATTGAATACACAGTTTGTGTATATTTGCAAATGTTTGAATGCAAAATGTAAACTCGTGCAAATTTTTGCACAAATGGTTTTAAACATGTTATCCAATGTTCTAATTGCATATTCATAATTCTAAGTACATATTCTAGCATTATAATCTCATAAATATAATTGCCATTATTGAATACACAATTTGTGCATGTTTGTGCATGTTTAAAAGTAAAATGTGAACTCATGCAAAATTTGTACACGAATTGTTCGAAATAAGTTATCCAATGTACCAATTGCATATTCACAATACTAATTACATATTCTAGAATTTTAATCTTATAAACTTAGTTAACATTATTGAATGCCAAATTTGTTCACGTTTTTGCATATTTGAGTGCAAAATGTGAACTCCTGCAAATATGTGCACAAATGGTTTAAAACTTGTTTTCTAATAGTCCAATTGCACATTTAGGAGCAAAATTACAAATTATATCATTCCAAACTCATAAATCAAATTTACATAATTGAATGCACAATTTGTGTACATTTGCATATGTTTGAATGCAAACGTAAAATCATAAATCAAATTTACATATTTGAATGCACAATTTATGAACATTTGCGCGTGTTTGAACGCAAACATGAAGTCGTGCAAATTTGTGCACAAACGGTTTTAAACATGTTATCCAATGTTCCAATTGCATTTTCAGAATTCTAAGTACATATTCTAGCATTCTAATCTTATAAATATAATTGGCATTATTTAATTCACAATTTGTGCATCTTTGTACATGTTTGAATGCAAACTTGAACTTGTGTAAATTTTTGCACAAATGATTTTGAACATGTTATCCAATGATGCAATTCCATATTAATAATATAAAGTATGTATGCTAGCATTCCAATCTTATAAATATAATTGGCATTATTGAATGCATAATTTGTGCATGTTTGAACACAAAACGTGAACTCCAACAAATTTGCACTCAAATGTTTTAAAACTTGTTATACAATGTTCCAATTGCATATTCATAATATTAATTCATTATTTTAGCATTCTAATCTCATATATATAATTGGCACTATTGAATATACAATTTGTGCAAGTTTGTGCATGTTCGAACGAAAAATGTGAACTTGTGCAAATTTGTACACAAATTGTTTGAAACATGTTATCCAATGTTCTAATTGGATATTCACAATACTAAATACATATTCTAGAATTCTAATCTCATAAAATTAGTTAACATTATTGAATGCTAAATTTGTTCGCGTTTTTGAATGTTTAAGAGCAAAATGTGAACTCCTGCAAATATGTGCACAAATGGTTTAAAACTTGTTTTCTAATAGTCTAATTGCACATTTAGGAGCAAAATTACAAATTGTATCATTCCAAACTCATCAATCAAATTTACGTAATTGAATGCACAATTTGTGCACATTTGCATATGTTTGAATGCAAACGTGAACTCGTACAAATTTGTGCACAAATGATTTTAAACATGTTATCCAATGTTCCAATTGCGTATTTATAATAATGAGCACATATTCTAGCATTATAATATCATAAATATAATTGGCATTATTGAATGCACAATCTGTGCACGTTTGTTCATATTTGAACGCAAAATGAAAACTCCGACAAATTTGTGCTCAAATGGTTTAAAACACATTATCCAATGGTAAAATTGCATAATTACAAGAAAAATTACAAGTTATATCATTCCAAACTCATAAATCAAATTGACATAATTTAATACAAAATTTGTGCACATTTGCGTATGTTTGAATGCAAAATGTGAAGTCATGCAAATTTTTGCACAAATGGTTTTAAACATGTTATCCAATGCTCCAGTTGCATATTCACAATACTAATTCATTATTTTAGCATTCTAATCTCATAAATATAATTTACATTATTGAATACATAATTTGTGGATGTTCGAAAGTAAAATGTGAACTCATGCAAATTTGTACACAAATTATTCGAAACAGGATATCCAATGTACCAATTGCATATTCACAATACGAATTACATATTCTAGAATTCTAATCTCATAAATTTAGTTAACATTATTGAATGTCAAATTTGCCCATGTTTATGAATGTTTGAGTGCAAAACGTGAACTCCTACAAATCTGTGTATAAATGGTTTAAAACTTGTTTTCCAATAGTCCAATTGCATATTTACGAGCAAAATTACAAATTATATCATTCCAAACTCGTAAATCAAATTTGCATAATTGAATGCACAATTTGTGAACATTTGCGCATCTTTGAGCGCAAACGTGAACTCATGCAAATTTGTGCACAAATGGTTTTAAGTATGTTATCCAATGTTCCAATTGCATATTTACAATACTAAGTACATATTCTAGCATTATAATATCATAAATATAATTGGCATTATTGAATGCACAATTTGTGCACGTTTGTTCATGTTTGAACGTAAAATGAGAACACTAGAAAATTTGTGCTCAATTTGTTTAAAACACATTTTCCAATGGTGAAATTGTGTATTTAAAAGCCAAATTACAAGTTATATCATTCCAAAATCATAAATCAAATTGACATAAATGAATACATAATTTGTGCACATTTGCGCCTGTTTGAATGCAAAACGTCAACTCGTGCAAATTTTTGCACAAATGGTTTTAAACATGTTATCCAATGTTCCAATTGTGTATTGACCACTCTAAGTACGTATTATAGCATTCTAATTTCATAAATATAATTGGTATTATTTAATGCACAATTTATGCACGTTTGTACATGTTTGAATGCAAACTTGAACTCGTGCAAATTTATGCACGAATGGTTTTAAACATGTTATCCAATATTGCAATTGCATATTAATAATACTAAGTATTAATTCTAGCATTCTAATCTCATAAATATAATTGACATTATTGAATGCATAATTTGTGCATGTTTGAACGCAAAACATGAAGTCCAGCAAATTTGCACTCAAATGTTTTAAAACTTGCTATCCAATGTTCCAATTGCATATTCACAATACTAAGTCATTATTTTAGCATTCTAATCTCATAAATATAATTAGCATTATTGAATACACAATTTGTACATGTTCAAAAACAAAATGTGAACTCGTGCAAATTTGTACACAAATTGTTCGAAACATGTTATCCAACGTTCCAATTGCATATTCATAATACTAAATAAATTTTCTAGAATTCTAATCTCACAAATTTATTTAACATTATCATATGCCAAATTTGTCCACATTTGTGCATGTTTGAGTGCAAAACTTGAACTCCTGCAAAGCATAAATGGTTTAAAACATGTTTTCCAATGGTCCAATTGCACATTTAGGAGCAAAACTACAAATTTTAAACATGTTATCCAATGTTCCAATTGCATATTCATAACATTAAGTCATTATTTTAGCATTCTAATCTCATAAATATTATTGGCATTATTGAATACATAATTTGTGCATTTTCGAACGTAAAATGTGAACTCGTGCAAATTTGTGCACAAATTCTTTGGAAAACATTATCCAATGTTCCAATTGCATATTCATAATATGAATTACATATTCTAGAATTCTAATCTCATAAATTTAGTTAACATTATTGAATGTTAAATTTGCCCACGTTTATGAATGTTTGAGTGCAAAATGGGAACTCTTGCAAATTTGTGCATAAATAGTTTAAAACTTGTTTTCCAATAATCCAATTGCATATTTACAAGAAAAATTACAAATTATATCATTCCAAACTTGTAAATCAAATTTGCATAATTGAATGCACATTTGCGCATGTTTGAACGCAAACGTGAACTCATGCAAATTTGTGTACAAATGGTTTTAAACATGTTATCCAATGTTCCAATTGCATATTTACAATGCTAATTACATGTTCTAGAATTATAATATCATAAATATAATTGACATTATTGAATGCACAATTTGTGCACGTTCATTTATGTTTGAATGCAAAATGAGAACTCCGACAAATTTGTGCTCAATTAGTTTAAAACACATTTTCCAATTATGAAATTGTGTATTTACAAGCCAAATTACAAGTTATATCATTCCAAATTCAAAAATCAAATTGACATAATTTAATACATAATTTATGAACATTTGCGCTTGTTTGAATGCAAAACGTTAACTCCTGCAAATTTTTGCGCAAATGATTTTAAACATGTTATCCACTGTTCTAATTGCAAATTTAAAATTCTAAGTACATATTCTAACATTCTAACCTCATAAATAAAATTGGCATTATTTAACGGACAATTTGTGCACGTTTGTACATGTTTGAATGCAAACTTGGACTCGTACAAATTTGTGCACAAATGGTTTTAAACATGTTATCCAATGTTGCAATTGCATAATAATAATAATAAGTATGTATTCTAGCATTCTATTCTCATAAATATAATTGGCATTATTGAATGCACAATTTGTGCATCTTTGAACACAAAACGTGAACTCTGGAAAATTTGCGCTCAAATGTTTTAAAACTTCTTATGCAATGTTCCAATTTCATATTCATAATATTAAGTCATTATTTTAGCATTCTAATCTCATATATATAATTGGCATTATTGAATACACAATTTTTGCATGTTCGAACACAAAATGTGAACTCATGCAAATTTGTACATAAATTGTTTGAAATATATTATCCAATGTTTCAATTGGATATTCACAATACTAAATACATATTCTAGAATTCTAATATCATAAATTTAGTTAACATTATTAAATGTCAAATTTGTCCACATTTGTGAATGTTTGTGTGCAAAATGTGAACTCCTGCAAATCTGTGCACAAATGGTTTAAAACTTGTTTTCCAACGGTCCAATTGCATATTTACAAGAAAAATTACAAATTATATCATTCCAAACTCATAAATCAAATTTACATAATTGAATGCACAATTTGTGCACATTTGCGCATGTTCGAACACAAACGTCAACTAGTGCAAATTTATGCACAAATGGTTTTAAAAATGTTATCAAATGTTCCAATTGCATATTTACAATAATGAGTACATATTCTAGCATTATAATATCATAAATATAATTGACATTATTGAATGCACAATTTGTGCACGTTTGTCCATGTTTGAATGGAAAATGAGAACTCTAACAAATTTGTGCTGAAATGGTTTAAAATATTTTTTCCAATGGTGAAATTGTGTAATTACTAGCCAAATTACAAGTTATATCATTCCAAACTCATAAATCAAATTAACATAATTTATTACACAATTTGTGCACATCTGCGCATGTTTGAACGCAAAACGTGAAGTCGTGCAAATTTTTGCACAAATGGATTTAAACATGTTATCCAATATTCTAGTTGAATATTCACAATACTATGTCATTATTTTAGCATTCTAATCTCATAAATATAATTTGCATTATTGAATACACAATTTGTGCATGTTCGAATGCAAAATGCAAACTCATGTAAATTTGTACATAAATTTTTTGAAACATATTATCCAATGTTCCAATTGCATATTCATAATAATAATTACATATTATAGAATTCTAATCTCATAAATTTAGTTAACATTATTCAATGTCAAATTTGCCCACGTTTGTGAATGTTTGAGTGCAAAACATGAACTCCTACAAATATGTGCATAAATGGTTTAAAACTTGTTTTCCAATGGTCCAATTGCATATTTATGAGCAAAATTATAAATTATATCATTCCAAACTCATAAATCAAATTTACATAATTGAATGCACAATTTGTGCACATTTGCGCTTGTGTGAATGTAAACGTGAACTCGTGCAAATTTGTGCACAAATAGTTTTAAATATGTTATCCGATGTTCTAATTTCATATTTACAATGCTAAGTACATATTCTAGCATTCTAATATTATAAATATAATTGGCATTATTGAATGCACAATTTGCGCATGTTTGGACGCAAAATGAGAACTCTAGCAAATTTGTGCTCAATTAATTTAAAACACATTTTCAAAAGGTGAAATTACTTATTTAGAAGCCAAATTACAAGTTATATCATTCCAAACTCATCAATCAAATTGACATAATTGAATACATAATTTATGCACATTTGCTTGTTTGAACATAAAATGTCAACTCGTGATTTTTGCACAAATGGTTTTAAACATGTTATCCAATGTTCCAATTGCATATTCACAACTCTAAGTTCATATTCTAGCATTCTAATCTCATAAATATAATTGGCATTATTGAATGCACAATATGTGCATGTTTGAACACAAAACGTGAACTCCAGCAAATTTATGCTCAAATTTTTTAAAACATGTTATACAATATTCCAATTGTATATTATTAATATTAAGTAATTATTTAAGCATTATAATCTCAAAAATATAATTGGCATTATTGAATACACATTTGTGCATGTTTGTGCATTTTCGAATGCAAAATATGACCTTGTGTAAATTTGTACACAAATTATTCGAAACATGTTATCCAATGTTCCAATTGGATATTCACAATACTAAATATATATTCTAGAATTATAATCTCTTCAATTTAGTTAACATTATTGAATGCCAAATTTTTCCAATTTGTGCATGTTTGAGTGTAAAATGTGAACACCTATAAATCTGATATGATCCTAATGCGATCCAAGATTTAATTTTTATCAATTCATCTTTTGGTAGCCTACTTTAGTTTTTTGGTCATATATTTCTCTAAAGATTATGGATTGAGATAATTAAAAATTCTATGGAAATATGACATATAGTGATACAACTTTGATAAAGAAATTTAGAGTTAATTTGATCGTCTTCATGGGATAAAATTATGAAATATTATCAGGTCGTGTACAATACTGGGCAGACTGAATATACATCAGTAAATGGGCCGTATCTCACTCAATATAAATCAAAATGAGGTGATTAAAGATGATGCTTAAAGCTTAAATCAAGGGCTATAACATTTATTTTTTTAGTTTCAATCAATTCAGGTTTAATTATGGTGAAACGTGCACAAAAACGTGTTGCATATGTCAATCCGAATGTAATCAGGATTATATTTTATTATTTAGGTAGAATTATATTTTCTTGTTTAAGAAGGATTTTATTTTCTTGTTTAGTTAGGATATTAATTAGGTTTTATTTAGGGTTTCTTTAAGTCTATATAAAGGTCTTATTTTATGTAACTTAAAAAGATTATGATGATTGAGAATTGAAGTTAAAACCTAAAGGTTGTTTTGCTTTTATCTTTATGTTCTTGTGTAGAATACATGCTTTAAGGAACTTTCAAGTAGATTGATCATCTTCTTATGGAGTGTTTTGAAATTGTAATTTAGAAATGAGTTTTCTTTATTCTAATTCTTTGATCATCTAAGTAATCTGATTTTTATCCATTCTTAGGGGTTGTTGCTGAATTGACTATTGGGGTTTTCAAGTTAATGCTTCGAGGGTTCGAATACATAAAGGGTTCTCAAGCTTATTCTTGGAGGTTCCATATCAAAATCTATGGACAAATGGTTTAAAACTTGTTTTCCAACGGTCCAATTGCATATTTATGAGCAAAATTACAAATTATATCATTCCAAACTCCTAAATGAAATTTACATAATTGAATGCACAATTTTTGCACATTTGCGCATGTTTGAACGCAATTAACAAAATAACGATAAAGTATCATCATCCTATTCCTAGGTTAGATGATATGCTTGATGAGTTGTATGGGGCTGTTATATTTTCCAAGATTGATTTGAAAAGTGGTTATCATCAAATTCGCATGAAAGAGGGTGGTGAGTGGAAAACTGCATTTAAAATAAAATATGGTTTATATGAGTGGTTAGTCATGCCTTTTGGTTTAACTAATGCACCTAGTGCTTTTATGAGATTAATGAACCATGTTTTGTGTGCTTTCATTGGAAAATTTATGGTTGTTTATTTTGATGATATACTTATATATAGTAAATCTTTGGAAGAACATATTGAACATGTGCATTTGGTTTTGGAAGTGTTGCGTAAGGAATGTTTGTATGCTAACCTCAAAAAGTGTAGTTTTTACACACATAAGCTTGTTTTCTTAGGCTTTATTGTTAGTGCAAAAGGAATAAAGGTAGATGAAGAGAAGGTCAAGGCAATTAAAAACTGGCCTACGCCTAGAGGAGTTGGTGATGTGCGAAGTTTTCATGGTCTTCCAAGCTTTTATAGACAATTTATGAGGGATTTTAGTACCATTGTAGTGTCATTGACCGAAGTCATCAAGAAAAATGTTGGCTTCAAGTGGGGAGAAGCATAAGAACAAGCATTTAACATGCTTAAGGATAAGTTGACTTCTGCTCCTTTACTTACTCTACCTAATTTTTCTAAAACATTTGAAATTGAATGTAATGCTTCAGGTTTTGGAATTGGGGCTGTTCTAATGCAAGATGGACAACCAATTGCTTATTTTAGTGAAAAGTTAAATGGTTCAAGCTTGAAGTACCCCACTTATGACAAAGAGATGTATGCCTTAGTTCATGCTTTGGAGACATGGCAGCATTATTTATTGACTAAAGAGTTCGTGATACATATTGATCATGAATCCTTGAAGCACTTGAAGGGGCAAAATAAGCTTAACAAATGACATGCTAGGTGGAGTGAATTCATTGAGTCATTTCCTTATGTCATTAAATACAAGCAAGATTTATTCTTTAAAGAGATTGTTCGTTTGCATGGCATGCCTAGAACAATTGTGAGTGATAAAGATGCTAAATTTTTAAGCTAATTTTGGAAGACTTTGTAGGGTAAATTGGGCACTAAACTTTTATTTTCTACAACCTTTCATCCATAAACTAATGGGAAAATTGAGGTAGTTAGTAAAACTTTATCTCAATTACTAAGAACCATAGTTAGGCATAATTTGAAATCATGGGAAGATTGCTTGCCACATATTGAATTTGCATATAATCGTAGTGTGCATTCTTCTACCAATTTTTATCCTTTTGAGATTGTTTATGGTTTTATTTTATTCCATTGAGTCCTTTAGATTTGATTGCTTTACCTTTGAGTGAACAAGTAAATCTAGATGGAAAGAAGAAGGCAGAATTTATGAAGTCCTTACATGAAAAGGTGCGAGCAAATCTTGAAAGAATGAGCAATATTGATACGAACCCTACCTATAAAAGAGATAGAACGCGCATCCAACTTTGAATATTAGCCCAAGGATCATCAAGGATAGTTATGTTGATGGAGCTAAACCCATTGCTTATTAAAATGAAGCAAGATACTTAGCTATTATAAGATGAAAAATCACACAATTCTAAGTTTAATCGAACCTAGCAATTCTAATGAAAGGTAAAAGTGAAACAATTCAAGTAAACTTGCAAAGTTTCAAAAGAACAAAGTTTAAGAAAAAAACCTCACTTTTAATATTTCAATGCTTTTCTTTTTGTATGTCATAGGGTTAGCCCTTATATAGGCATGTAAACAACCTAATCCTTAAAGGAAAAAGTTCTATTCCTTATTCCCAAAGATACCTATATAGGAAAATCCTTAATTAAGGAGATTTCCTTCAAAATAGGACAACTCATGACAACTCATCTTTGAAAAGTCAAAATTGACAACTCATTACAAGTCATGACAACTAAGCAAAATGACAACTCATGACAACTAAGAATAGAAGCATGCCATGTCACATGTTGACCATTGACCATTGACTTTGACTTATTGACTATTTGACTTTGACTTTGACTTGTTGACTTTGACTTGGAATATTCTTGAATCTTCTCACATCTTCTAGAATCTTCTTGAATCTTCCTTATTGACTCCAAAATAAGAAAATAATTCAGAATTCTTCTATATCAAGCTAATTAATTTCAAAATAGGAAATTAAACTAATTAGCTTGAATTCTTTATTATTAAGCTTTATGCTTGCATTTAACCCTTTTTAGGGTTCATATTATTCCCTCCCTCTTGAAGATGATTCGCCCTCGAATCATAGCCATCTTCTAGAGTTGATAAATTTGCAAATCCTCCAGGGTCAAACACAAACTCCTTTGTTAAAAACTTCTCATTTGAAATAATGATCCACACAAGTAGCTTCAACATAACTTGAACTTGATAGCACATTTGAAATATAGAACTTATGTTCATGAACATGTAAGGATTGAATTCTTGTTGCTTCTTTCTAAACTTTAAACATGAATATCTCAAGTTCTTCTTGGCACAAGCAAAGACTCCATAGATTGCATTATTGATATAAGGAACTTCAATAACATCAGCAAAGGGATCTTTGTATGGCATAGAAGTCTGTAAAAAAATTTTCAAAACACTAGAACAAGAAAGAATAAAGTTAGCATAATCATGATGAATAACCAGCTTGTTATCCTCCTCTTTCTTTCGTGCACGAACTTCTTGGTTTGACTCTTCATGAGTTAATCCTTGCACACCTTCACTAGATTGCTCAAAACTTTACAAATAATCCTTATTATCTTTAATGACTTCAACAAAGTCAATATTCTTGGATTTGCACTCTATGTTGATCTCCTCACATACAACCACTTCTTTGTCACACTTCTCTTCATGAATAATGCTTTCCTTGACTTTATTAGTTTGATCACATAATTGATCCTCATGGTTCTTCTCATGATCACTTAACACCACTTTAACATTATCACCACTTTGGTTACCAACTTTATTACTAGAGATCTCTCTATCCAAAGAAAGTGAAATTACATCATTCAAAGACAATATAAGTTGCAATTGTATCACAAACATAAGATCTTGTCTAATTTCACTCTTAAGCCTGCTTATGAATCTTGCAATTTTCTGCCCTTTAGATTCACCTAAATCACTTGCAATTACAAAAAACTTAAATTTTTTAACATAATCATCAACACTTAATTCATCCCCTTGTTTAAGTTTTTGCAATTTTAGATAGTATTTATCCCTAACATCATGAGGAATAAAATGTCTAGTCATTAACCTTTTCATTAATTCCCAATTTCTAATCTCACTATTCCCATTCTCTTTCCACAAAACCATCAAATCTTTCCACCATATAGCAGCACGACCTAGAAATTTTTGAGAAGCAAGTTTGCACTTTTTGAAATCAAATATCATAAGAGAATCAAATATCTCTTCTATTTGTTGCACCCATTCCAAGTAAACATAAGGATCATTCTTACCAAGAAAATAAGGCATATCCATAATGACCACACTCAAAGATAGTTTAGAAAAAAAATTGAAAAGAAATCCTCATAAAACACTCCCTTACGTGTTTACACTCAAGGATATGAATACTCTCGTGTTTCACTCAAAAAAAAAATTTTTTTTTTGATTTTTTTTTTGAAATTTAGAAGAATTAAGAAGAAGAAAAGAATAGATAATACATGAAAAAAAAGGATACATAACCAAACCTTGAATTTTGGCTCTGATACCAAACTGATACGAACCCTACCTATAAAAGAGATAGAATGCGCATCCAACTTTGAATATTAGCCCAAGGATCATCAAGGATAGTTGTGTTAATGGAGCTAAACCCCTTGCTTATTAAAGTGAAGCAAGATACTTAGCTATTATAAGATGAACAATCACACAATTCTAAGTTTAATCGAACCTAGCAATTCTAATGAAAGGTAGAAGTGAAACAATTCAAGTAAACTTGTAAAGTTTTAAAAGAACAAAGTTTAAGAAAAAAAACCTCACTTTTAATATTTCAATGCTTTTCTTTTCGTATGTCATAGGGTTAGCCCTTATATAGGCATGTAAACAACCTAATCTTTAAAGGAAAAGGTTCTATTCCTTATTCCCAAAGATACCTATATAGGAAAATCCTTAATTAAGGAGATTTTCTTCAAAATAGGACAACTCATGACAACTCATCTTTGAAAAGTCAAAATTGACAACTCATTACAAGTCATGACAATTAAGCAAAATGACAACTCAATAGAAGCATGCCATGTCACATGTTGACCATTGACCCTTGACTTTGACTTGTTGACTATTTGACTTTGACTTTGACTGTTGACTTTGACTTGGAATATTCTTGAATCTTCTCACATCTTCTAGAATCTTCTTGAATCTTCCTTATTGACTCCAAAATAAGAAAATAATTCAGAATTCTTCCATATCAAGCTAATTAATTTCAAAATAGGAAATTAAACTAATTAGCTTGAATTCTTTATTATTAAGCTTCATGCTTGCATTTAACCCCTTTTAGGGTTCATATTAAATATGCCAAACATGCAAACAAGGGGCGCATAAAAGTTGTATTTACATTTGCATAAAGAAAGGTTTCCCACTTAAAGGAAATCTAAGTTGATGCCCCGTGGTGATGGACCCTTCCAAGTGTTAGAGCGCATCAATGACAATGCTTACAAGATTGACTTACCCAGTGAGTATAGTGTAAGTGCTACATTTAATGTTGCTGATTTATCTCTTTTTGATTTTGATGTAGGTGCTGATTCGAGGACGAATCATCTTGAAGAAGGGGAGAATGATGCAACCAAGCTAAGCAAGCCCATCAAACCAAGCGATCCATTGCATTATGAGGGACCAATGACAAGATCAAGGACAAAGAAGTTCAAACAAGCATTGAATTCGCTTGTCTTTCACATTACAAGCAAGTTGGTGGATTTGACTACAAGTACAAGCTTGGAGCCGCATGATGAAGAATTCAAGCTAATTAGCTTAATTTCCTATTCTGAAATTAATTAGCATGAATTGGATGAATTTGGAAGTTGTTTTTTTTTCTATTTTGGAGTCAATAAGGAAGATTCAAGAAGATTTTAGAAGATATAAGAAGGTTCAAGGATATTCCAAGTCCAAATCAATAAGTCAACAAGTCAAAGTCAAAGTCAAATAGTCAATGAGTCAAAGTCAAGGATCAATGGTCAACATGTGACATGTCATGCTTCTATTCTTAGTTGTCATGAGTTGTCATTTTGCTTAGTTGTCAAGACTTGTAATGAGTTGTCAATTTTGACTTTTCAAAGATGAGTTGTCATGAGTTGTCATTAGTTGTCCTATTTTAAAGGAAATCTCCTTAATTAAGGATTTTCCTATATAGGTATCTTTAGGAATAAGGAATAGAACTTTTTCCTTCAAGGATTAGGTTGTTTACATGCCTATATAAGGGCTAACTATATGACATACGAATTTAAGCATTGAAATATTAAAAGTGAGGTTTTTCCTCAAACTTTGTTCTTTTGAAACTTTGCAAGTTTACTTGAATTTTTTCACATCTACCTTTCATTACAATTGCTAGGTTAGACTTAGAATTGTGTGATTGTTCATCTTTTAATAGCTAAGTATCTTGCTTCAATTTAATAAGCAAGGGGTTTAGCTCCATCTTCACCACCTCATCTTGACGACCTTGGGCAACGATTTCAAAGTTGGATGTGCATTCTATCTCTGTTATAGATAGTGTTCGTATCACAATGTTCCAATTGCTTATTCATAATATTAATTCATTATTTTAGCATTCTAATCTCATAAATCTAATTGGCATTATCGAATACACAATTTATGCAAGTTTGTGCATGTTCAAACATAAAATGTGAACTCGTGCAAATTTGTACACAAATTGTTCGAAACATGTTATCCAATGTTCCAATTCGATATTCACAATCCTAAATTTTTTTATAGAATTCTAATCTCATAAATTTATTTAACATTATTTAATGCTAATTTTTTCCACCTTTGTGCATGTTTGAGTGCAAAACGTGAACTGCTGCAAATCTGTGCACAAATGATTTAAAACTTATTTTGCAATGGTCCAATTGCATAATTACAAGAAAAATTACAAATTATATTATTCCAAACTCATAAATCAAATTTACATAATTAAATGCACAATTTGTGCACATTTGCATATATTTGAACGCAAACGTGAACTCGTGCAAATTTGTGTACAAATGGTTTTAAACATATTATCCAATGTTTCAATTGCATATTTACAATACTGAGAACGTATTCTAGCATTATCATATCATAAATATAATTGGCATTATTGAATGCATAATTTGTGCACGTTTATTCATGTTGGAACGTAAAATGAGAACTCTAACAAATTTGTGCTCAAATGGTTTTAAAAAAATTTTCCAGTTGTGAAATTGCGTAATTAAAAGTCAAATTACAACTTATATCATTTAAAACTCATAAATCAAATTGACATAATTTATTACAGAATTTGTGCACATTTGCACATGTTTGAACGCAAAACGTTAACTCATGCAAATTTTTGCACAACCGGTTTTAAACATGTTATCCAATGTTCCAATTGCATATTCATAATACTAAGTCATTATTTTAGCATTCTAATCTCATAAATATAATTTGCATTATTGAATACACAACTTGTGCTTGTTTGAATGCAAAATGTGAACTCGTGCAAATTTATACACAAATTGTTTGAAACACATTATCCAATGTTCTAATTGCATATTCACAATACGAATTACATATTCTAGAATTCTAATCTTATAAATTTAGCTAACATTATTGAAAGTCAAATTTGCCCACGTTTATGAATGTTTGAGTGCAAAACGTGAACTCCTACAAATATGTGCATAAATGGTTTAAAACTTGTTTTCCAACAATCTAATTGCATATTTACAAGCAAAATTACAAATCATATCATTCCAAACTCTTAAATCAAATTTACATAATTGAATGCACAATTTGTGCACATTTGCGCATGTTTGAACACAAACGTGAACTCGTGCAAATTTGTGCACAAATGGTTTTAAACATGTTATTCAATGTTCCAATTGCATATTTACAATGCTAAGTACATATTCTAGCAATCTAATATCATAAATATAAATGGCATTACTGAATGCACAATCTGTGCACGTTTGTTCATCTTTGGAAGCAAAATGCAAACATCGACAAATTTGTGCTCAAATTCTTTAAAACACATTCTACAATGGTGAAATTGCATAATTATAAGACAAATTACAAGTTATATCATTCTAAACTCATAAATCAAATTGACATAATTGAATACACAATTTGTGCACATTTTCAAATGTTTGAATGCAAAATGTGAACTCGTTCAAATTTTTGCACAAATGGTTTTAAATAATCCAATTTTACAATTGTATATTCATAATATTAATTACATATTTTGGAATTCTAATCTCATAAATTTAGTTAACATTATTGAATGCAAAATTTGTCCACATTTGTGCATATTTGAGTGCAAAATGTGAACTCCTGCAAATATGTGCATAAATGGTTTAAAATATGTTTTCCAACGGTCCAATTGCATATTTATGAGAAAAATTAAAAATTATATCATTCCAAAATCGTAAATTAAATTTACATATTTGAATACACAATTTGTACACATTGCGTATATTTGAACGCAAACGTGAACTCATGCAAAGCTGTGCACAAATGGTTTTAAGCATGTTATTCAATGTTCCAATTGCATATTTACAATTCTAAGTACATATTCTAGCATTCTAATATCATAAATATAATTGGCATTATTGAATGCACAATTTATGCATGTTTAAAAGCAAAATGAGAACTCTAGAAATTTATGCTCAATTGGTTTAAAACACGTTTTCCAATGGTGAAATTACGTATTTACAAGTTATATCATTCCAAACTCATAAATCAAATTGACATAATTGAATACATAATTTGTGCACATTTGCGCTTGTTTAAACGCAAAACATCAACTCGTGCAAATTTTTGCACAAATGGTTTTAAACATGTTATCCAATGTTCCAATTGTGTATTCACAATTCTAAGTACATACACTAGCATTATAATCTCATAAATATAATTGGCATTATTTAACTCACAATTTGTGCATGTTTGTACATGTTTGAATGCAAACTTGAACTCCTGCAAATTTGTGCACTAATGGTTTTAAACATGTTATCCAATGTTGCAATAATACTAAGTACATATTCTAGCATTCTAATCTCATAAATATAATTGGCATTATTGAATGCACAATTTGTGCATGTTTAAACGCAAAACATGAACTCCAGCAAATTTGTGCCCAAATGTTTTAAAACTTGTTATCCAATGTTCCAATTGCATATCACAATACTAAGTCATTATTTTAGCACTCTAATTTCATAAATATAATTAGCATTATTGAATACACAATTTGTGCATGTTCGAACACAAAATGTTAACTCGTGCAAATTGGTACACAAATTGTTCAAAACATGTTATCCAACTTTCCAATTGCATATTCACAGACACTAAATACATATTCTAGAATTCTAATCTCATAAATTTAGTTAATATTATTAAATGCCAAATTTGTCAACGTTTGTTCATGTTTGAGTGCAAAATGTGAACTCCTACAAATCTGTGCATAAATCGTTTAAAACATGTTTTCCAATGGTCCAATTGCATATTTACAAGAAAAATTACAAATTATATCTTTCCAAACTCGTAAATCAAATTTACATAATTGATGCATAATTTATGCACATTTACGTATGTTTGAACACAAACGTGAACTCGTGTAAATTTATGCACAAATGGTTTTAAACATATTATCCAATGTTCCAATTGCATATTTAAAATACTTAGTACATATTCTAGCATTCTAATATCATAAATATAAATGTCATTATTGAATGCACAATTTGTGCACGTTTGTTCATGTTTGAAGGCAAAATATGAACGCCAGTAAATTTGTGGTCAAATGGCTTAAAACACTTTTTCCAATGGTGAAATTGCGTATTAACAAGCCAAATTACAACTTATATGATTCCGAAGTCATAAATCAAATTGTCATAATTGAATACACAATTTGTGCACATTTGAGCATATTTGAACGTAAAACGTGAACTCGTACAAATTTTTGCTCAAATGATTTTAAATATGTTATCCAATGTTCCAATTGCATATTCATAATTCTAAGTACATATTGTAGTGTTCTAATATTATAAATATAATTGGCATTATTTAATGCACAATTTTTGCACATTTGTTCATGTTTGAATGCAAACGTGAACTCGTGCAAATTTGTGCACAAATGGTTTTAAACATGTTATCCAATATTCCAATTGCATATTAATAATACCAGGTACATATTCTATCATTCTAATCTCATAAATATGATTGGCATTATTAAATGCACAATTTGTGCATGTTTGAACGCAAAATATGAACTCTGGCAAATTTGTACTTAAATTGCTTAAAACATGTTATCCAATGTTCCAATTGCATATTCATAATACTAAGCCATTATTTTAGCATTATAATCTCATAAATATAGTTGGCATTATCGAATACACAATTTGTGCATGTTCGAACGCAAAATGTGAACTCGTGCAAATTTGTACATAAATTGTTCGAAACACATTATCCAATGTTCCAATTGCATATTCACAATACTAATTACATATTCTAAAATTCTAATCTCATAAATTTAGTTAAAAATATTGAATGCCAAATTTGTCCATGTTTGTGCATGCTTGAGTGCAAAATGTGAACTCCTGCAAATCTATGCATAAATGGTTTAAAACATGTTTTCCAATGGTCCAATTGCATATTTACAATACTAAGTACATATTCTAGCATTCTAATATCATAAATATAATTCGCATTATTGAATGCACAATTTTTGCACATTTTTCATGTTTGAACGCAAAATGAGAACTCCAACAAATTTGTGCTCAATTAGTTTAAAACATGTTATCCAATGGTGAAATTGCGTATTTACAAGAAAAAAATTACAAATTATATCATTCCAAACTCATAAATCAAATTGACATAATTTGTGCAAATTTGCGCCTGTTTGAACGCAAAATGTCAACTTATGCAAAATTTTGCACAAATGGTTTTAAACATGTTATTCAATGTTCCTATTGCATATTCATAATTATAAGTACTTATTCTAGCATGCTAATCTTATAAATATAATTGGCATTATTTAATGCACAATTTGTGCGTGTTTGTACATGTTTGAATGGAAACTTGGACTCGTGCAAATTTGTACACAAATGGTTTTAAACATGTTATCTAATGTTCCAATTGCATATTAATAATAATAAGTACATACTCTAGTATTCTAATCTCATAAATATAATTGGCATTATTGAATGCACAATTTGTGCATTCAAGAATGCAAAATGTGAACTTTGGCAAATTTGTGCTTAAATGGTTTAAAACACGTTTTCCATTGGTGAAATTTCATATTTACAAGTGAAATTACAAATTATATCATTCCAAACTCATAAATCAAATTGCCATAATTGAATACACAATTTGAGCACATTTGTGCATGTTTAAACGCAAAACGTGAACTCGTGCAAATTTTTGCAGAAATGGTTTTAAACATGTTATCCAATGTTCCAATTACATATTAATAATACTAAGTACATATTCTAGCATTCTATTCTCATAAATATAATTGGCATTATTTAATGCACAATTTGTGTGCGTTTGTACATATTTGAATGCAAACGTGAACTCGTGCAAATTTGTGCACAAATGGTTTTAAAAATGTTATCCAATGTTCCAATTACATATTCATAATTCTAAGTACTTATTCTAGCATTCTAATCTCGTAAATATAATTGGCATTATTTAATGCACAATTTCTGCACGTTTGGACGTAAAATGTGAACTCCGACAAATTTTTGCTCAAATGTTTTAAAACTTGTTAGCCAATGTTCCAATTGCATATTCACAATAGTAAGTCATGATTTTATCATTCTAGTCTCATAAATATAATTGGCATTATTGAATACACAACTTATGCATGTTCAAACATAAAATGTGAACTCGTGCAAATTTATTTTCAAATTGTTCGAATCACATTATCCATTGTTCCAATTGCATATTCACAATACTGATTACATATTCTAGAATTATAATCTCATAAATTTTGTTAATAATATGAACCCTAAAAGGGATCAAAAGTGCCTGAATATGAAGAATTCAAGCTAATTAGTTTAATATGGATGAATTTTGAGTTATTTTCTTATTTTAGAGTCAATAAGGAATATTCAAGAATATTCTAGAAGATGTGAGAAGATTCAAGGATATTCCAAGTCAAAGTCAATAAGTCATCATGTCAAAGTCAAAGTCAAATAGTCAACAAGTTAAAGTCAAGGGTCAATAGTCAGCATGTGACATGGCATGCTTTAATGCTTAGTTGTCATGACTTGTCATTTTGTTTAGTTTTTATGAGTTGTCATTTTGCTTAGTTGTAATGAGTTGTCATTAGCTGTCAATTTTGACTTTTCAAAGATGAGTTGTCCTATTTTGAAGGAAACCTCCTTATTTAAGGATTTTCCTATATAGGTATCTTTGTGAATGAGGAAGAAAACTTTTTCCTTCAAGGATTAGGTTGTTTACATGCCTATATAAGGGCTACAAATAAGTAAAACGAATTTTAGAGAAGCATTGAAATATTAAAAAGTGAGGTTTTCCTTAAACTTTGTTCTTTTGAAACTTTGCAAGTTTACTTGAATTGTTTCACATCTACCTTTCATCACAATTCCTATGTTATATTAGACTTAAAATTGAGTGATTATTCATTTTTTAATAGTTAAGTATCTTGCTTCAATTTAATAAGCAAGGGTTTAGCTCCATCAACACAACCTCTCCTTGATGATCCTTGGGCTAGATTTCAAAGTTAGATGGGTGTTCTATCTCTGTTATAGGTAGGGTTCGTATCAATTAACATTATTAAATGCCAAACTTGTCGACATATGTGCATGTAGTGCTAAACATGAACTCCTGCAAATCTATGCATAAATAATTTAAAACATGTTTTCCAACGGTCCAATTGCATACTTACGAGCAAAATTACAAATTATATCATTCCAAACTTATAAATCAAATTTACATAATTGAATGCACATTTGCGCATGCTTGAACACAAACGTGAACTCATGCAAATTTTTGCACAAATGATTTTAAACATGTTATCTAATGTTCCAATTGCATATTTACAGTACTAAGTACATATTCTATCATTCAAATATCATAAATATAATTGGCATCACTGAATGCACAACTTGTGCACATTTGTTCATGTTTGAATGCAAAATGTGAACTCTGGTAAATTTATGCTCAATTGGTTTAAAACATGTTTTCAAATGGTGAAATTTCATATTTACAAGCCAAATTACAAATTATATCATTCCAAACTCATAAGTCAAATTGACATAATCAAATACACAATTTGTGAACACTTGCATGTTTGAACTTAAAATGTGAACTCGTGCAAATTTTTGCACAAATGGTTTTAAACATGTTATCTAATGTTCCAATTGCATAATCATAATTCTAAGTAAATATTCTATCATTATAATCACATAAATATAATTGGCATTATTTTAATGCATAATTTGTGCACGTTTGTACATGTTTGAACGCAAAGTTGAACTTGTGCAAATTTGTGCACAAATGGTTTTAAACATGTTATTCAATGTTGCAATTGCATATTCATAATACTAAGTACATATTCTAGCATTCTAATCTCATAAATATAATTGAAATTATTGAATGCACAATTTGTACATGTTTGAATGGAAAACGTGAACTCCGAAAAATTTGCACTCAAATGTTTTAAAACTTGTTATCCAATGTTCCAATTGCATACTCACAATACAAAGCCATTATTTTAGCATTATAATCTTATAAATATAATTAGTATTATTGAATACAAAATTTGTGCATGTTCAAACGCAAAATCTTAACTCATGCAAATTTGTACACAAATTGTTCGAAACACATTATCCAATGTTCCAATTGCATACTCACAATACTAATTACATATTCAAGAATTCTAATCTCATAAATTTAGTTAACATTATTGAATGCCAAATTTGTCCACGTTTGTGCAAGTTTGAGTGCAAAATTTGAAATCTTGCAAATTTGTGCATAAATGGTTTAAAACATGTTTTCCAACGGTCCAATTGTGTATTTATGAGAAAAATTACAAAATATATCATTCCAAACTCGTAAATCAAATTTCTATAATTGAATGCATAATTTGTGCACATTTGTGCATGTTTGAATGTAAACGTGAACTCGTGCAAATTTGTGCACAAATGGTTTTAAACAAGTTATCCAATGTTCCAATTGCATATTTACAATACTAGGTACATATTCTAGCATTCTAATATCATATTTCAATGCTTAAAATTCGTTTCTCATAGGGTTAGTCCTTATATAGGCATGTAAACAATCTAATCCTTGAAGGAAAAGGTTTTATTCCTTATTGCCAAAGATACTTATATAGGAAAATCTTTTAATTAAGGAGATTTCCTTCAAAATAGGACAACTAATGACAACTCATCTTTAAAAAGTCAAAATTGACAACTCATTACAATTCATGACAACTAAGCAAAATGATAACTCATGACAACTAAGCATTGAAGCATGCCATGTCACATGTTGACGATTGACCCTTGACTTTGACTTAGAAAATTCTTGAATCTTCTCACATCTTCTAGAATCTTCCTTATTGACTCCAAAATAGAAAAATAACTTGCAAATTCATCCAATTCAAGCTAATTAATTTCAGAATAGGAAATTAAGCTAATTAGCTTGAATTCTTCATCATGCGGCTCTAAGCTTGTACTTGTAGTCAAATCCACCAACTTGCTTGTAATGTGAAAAGACAAGCAAATTCAATGCTTGTTTGAACTTCTTTGTCCTTGATCTTGTCATTGTTCCCTCATAATGCAATGGATCACTTGGTTTAATGGGCTTGCTTAGCTTGGTTGCATCATTCCCCCCTTTCCTTAAGATGATTCATCCTCGACTCAGCACCTACATCAAAATCAAAAAGAGATAAATCAACAACATTAAATGTAGCACTTACACCATACTCACCGAGTAAGTCAATCTTGTAAGCATTGTCATTGATGTGCTCTAACACTTGGAAGGGTCCATCACCACGTGGCATCAACTTAGATTTCCTTTAAGTGGGAAATCTTTCTTTGCGCAAATGTACCTAAACCCAATCACTTAGTTCAAATACAACTTTTACAAGCCCCTTGTTTGCATGTTTGGTATATTGCTCATTCTTTCTTTCAAGATTTGCTCGCACCTTTTCATGTAAGGACTTCACAAATTCTGCCTTCTTCTTTCCATCTAGATTTACTTGTTCACTCAAAGGTAAAGAAATCAAATCTAAAGGACTCAATGGAATAAAACCATAAACAATCTCAAAAGGATAGAAATTGGTAGAAGAATGCATACTACGATTATAAGCAAATTCAATATGTGGCAAGCAATCTTCATATGACTTCAAATTATGCCTAAACATGGTTCTTAGTAATTGAGATAAACTTCTATTAACTACCTTAGTTTGCCCATTAGTTTGTGGATGACATGTTGTAGAAAATAAAAGTTTAATGCCCAATTACCCCATAAAGTCTTCCAAAAGTAGCTTAAAAAACTTAGCATCTCTATTACTCATAATTATTCTAGGCATGCCATGCAAACGAACAATCTCTTTAAAGAACAAATCCGCAACATGTTGTGCATCATTAGTTTTTCTACATGCTATAAAGTGAGCCATTTTAGAAAACCTATCTACAACAACATATATTGAATCATGTCCTCACCTAGTCCTAGGTAAACCAAGCACAAAATCCATGGAAATATCAATCCAAGGTTTTAACTTAAACTTAGCTTGTTTACATATAATGCACTTATCATAAATTCTAACATTATCTTTTTTCATGTTAAGCCAATAAAAGTGATCATGTAAAATGTTCAAAGTCTTGGCTATACCAAAAAGTCCCATTAAACCACCCTCATGTGCTTCACGAACAAGCAATTCATGCATAGAATAGTTAGGAACACACAACCATTTCTCTTTAAACAAGTAACCATCATGCCTATAGAACTTTTCAAAAGCAATATTTTCACATGCATGATAAACACTACCAAAATCACTATCATTCTTATACAACTCTTTTATGTATTCAAATCCTAGCAATTTGGCATCTAAGGAAGTAAGTAAAGTATACCTTCTTGAAAGTGCATTAGCCATAACATTCTCTTTACCTTGCTTGTATTTAATGACATGAGGAAATGACTCAATGAATTCACTCCATCTAGCATGTCATTTTTTAAGCTTGTTTTTCCCCTTCAAGTGCTTCAAGGATTCATGATCATATGTATCATGAACTCTTTAGGCAATAAATAATGTTGCCATGTCTCTAAAGCACGAATTAAGGCATACATCTCTTTATCATAAGTGGGGTACTTCAAGCTTGCACCATTTAACTATTCACTAAATAAGCAATTGGTTGTCCATATTGCATTAGAACAGCCTTAATTCCTAAACCTGAAGCATCACATTCAATTTTAAATTTTTTAGAAAAATTAGGTAGAGTAAGTAAAGGAGCAGATGTCAACTTATCCTTAAGCATGTTAAATGCTTATTCTTGTGCTTCTCCCCACTTGAAGCCAACATTTTTCTTGATGACTTCGGTCAATGGTGCTGCAATGGTACTAAAATCCTTCACAAATCACCTATAAAAGCTTGTAAGATCGTGAAAACTTCACACATCACCAACTCCTCTAGGCGTAAGCCAATCTTTAATTGCCTTAACCTTCTCTTCATCTACCTATATTCCTCTTATTGGCGACAAACCACTAGGAATATCATCGGGAAACACATCTTGAAATCCTTGCAATAATCTCATAAAAGAACTAGGCAAAGAAAGGTCAAGATCATTAAAGCTCAAATAAGATTCCTTGTAAACAAGTACAAGTATAGGCTACCTTAAAAGTAAAGCTTTCCTCACATCTTTGTCTTTTGCATAAAAACTTCCTTTTCTCTCTTTTTTTTACCTCATTCATACTCAACTCTCCTTTTGCATGCACATCACTCTTCTTTTTCTCATTGTGCATCCCCTCAAGTGCTCCTTTTTCCACTCTTTGCTTTTCTCACATCTCTCCTTTTGCTTGTTTGCCTTTTCTTTTTTATGCAAACTCTCTCTCTCTTTCTCTATTGCTTTTTCTTTTTTAAACTCTTCAAATATTTGCTTTAGGACTTTTTGGTCCTCATACACTTCTTTAGGGGTTAAAGGTTTAAGGGTAATGGGTACATCATTCATTACAAAAGAATATCTATTACAAAACCCATTGTGATTAGCCCTCCTATCATATTGCTAAGGACGCCTCAAAAGAATATGACAAGCTTGCATAGGCAATACATCACACAATACTTCATCTTCATATTTGCCTATGGAAAATGCTATCTTGTTTAGTCACTTTTACCTCCCCATAATCATTCAACCATTGCAATGTGTAAGGCCTAGGGTGCTTCATGGTATATAAATGCAATTTCTCAGCTAACATGGTGCTAGCTACATTTATGCAACTACCCCCATCAATGATCATACAACATACCTTATCTTGCACCTTGCATCTAGTGTGAAAAATGTTCTCACGTTGTGCCTCATCCTCCATCTTGGTTTGCACATTCATGATTCGCCTTGTAACAAGCAATTCACCATGTGATGGACTTTGTACAGCCTCATCATCACTTGTATCCTCAAGCTCGGGCATCTCCAAATTGCACTCATCATCCTCTTGTTCATGTCTCCCATGGGTTCTAGTATTGGCTATACTAGCATCTCCATGATGACTTGACTCCATCTTGTCTATTCGGTCTGCCAAGTCTCCAATTTGATTTGCCAAATCTAGTCTCAACTTCTCAAACAATTGGGTAATGGATTTCATGTACATCTTCTGATCGGGCATTCCTTCTTCACCTTCTTAAGCCATTGCTTTAATTTTCCTACAAGAATTTATTAGTAGCAGAAAAAAATCTCATAAAACACTCCCTCACGTGTTTCACTCAATTTAAATGGTACTCACACTTGTGTTTCACTCAATAAGGCTCTTACCCTCTTATGAGCTCACCACTTGCCTTTTACCACTCAAATTCCCTAAATCTCGGTTCTAATAAAACTAATGCAAATTATGCAAGAATTATTTAATCAACTAAATACCACAAACACAAAAATCAAATTAAACTTAAAATTCAAAGTGACTATTCATGAATCAAATAAATAAGAAAAATAAGCAAGTGAATAAAACTTCGCTCAAAATCAAGAACAAAACCTAATTTTTAGAAGCCAAGAAATCACACACAATGAAACTTAACAAAAGAAGTCAAATATGAGTTCTAAACCCACAAACACAACCAATAACACAATTCTGAATTAAAACAAAGTAACAATTTTTTTTTTTCAATAGATGCGGAAATTGAACAAACTAAATCAATTAAAGGTTGATAGATTTTGAACCCTTTTGCTTAAAACACAAAGATTGGATATTTTTTGAATTTTTTTTAAATTGAAAAGAATTAAGAAGAAGAAGAAGAAATTATGAATGAAAATTAAATGATAAATAACCAAACCTTGAAGTTTGGCTCTGATACCAAATTGATACGAACCCTACCTATAATAGAGATAGAACGTGCATCCAACTTTGAAATCTAGCCCAAGGATCATCAAGGATAGTTGTGTTGATGGAGCTAAACCCCTTACTTATTAAATTGAAGCAAGAAACTTAGCTATTATAAGATGAACAATCACACAATTTTAAGTCTAATCTAACCTAGCAATTGTAATGAAAGGTAGAATTGAAACAATTCAAGTAAACTTGCAAAGTTTCAAAAGAACAAAGTTTAAGGAAAAACCTCACTTTTAATATTTCAATGCTTAAAATGCATTTCTCATAGGGTTAGCCCTTATATAGGCATGTAAACAACCTAATCCTTGAAGGAAGAGGTTTTATTCCTTATTCCCAAAGATACCTATATAGGAAAATCCTTAATTAAGGAGATTTCCTTCAAAATAGGACAACTAATGACAACTCATCTTTGAAAAGTCAAAATTGAAAACTCATTAAAATTTATGACAACTAAGCAAAATGATAACTTATGACAAATAAGCATTGAAGCATACCATGTCATATGCCATGTCACATGTTGACGATTGACCCTTGACTTTGACTTGTTGACTTATTGACTTTGACTTGGAATATTCTTGAATCTTCTCACATCTTCTAGAATCTTCCTTATTGACTCAAAAATAGAAAAAATAACTTGCAAATTCGTCCAATTCAAGCTAATTAATTTCAGAATAGGAAATTTAGCTAATTAGCTTGAATTCTTCATCATGCGGCTCTTAACTTGTACTTGTAGTCAGATCCACCAACTTGCTTGTAATGTGAAAGATAAGTAAATTCAATGCTTGTTTGAACTTCTTTGTCTTTGATCTTCTCATTGTTCCCTCATAATGCAATTGATCACTTGGTTTGATGGGCTTGCTTAGCTTAGTTGCATCAAATCATGAACTCCGGTAAATTTGTGCTCAAATGGTTTAAAACACATTTTCCAGTGGTGAAATTGCATATTTACAAGCCAAATTACAAATTATGTCATTCCAAACTCATAAATCAAATTGACATAATTGAATACACAATTTATGCACATTTGCACATGTTTGAACGCAAAATATAAACTCCAACAAATTTGTGCTCAAATGTTTTATACATGTTATCCAATATTCCAATTGCATATTCACAATACTAAGTCAATATTTTAGCATTCTAATCTCATAAATATAATTTGCATTATTGAATACACAATTTGTGCATGTTTGAATGCAAAATGTGAACTTGTGCAATTTTGTACATATATTCTTCAAAACACATTATCCAATGTTCCAATTTCATTTCAAAATACAAAGTACTTATTCTAGCATTCTAATCTCATACAAAAATTTAGGATTATTTAATGCACAATTTGTGCATGTTTGAACACAAAATGTGAACCTCGATAAATTTATGCTTAAATTTTTAAAAACTTGTTATCCAATGTTCTAACTGCATATTCATAATACTAAGTTATTATTTTAGCATTCTAATTTCATAGGTATAATTGGCATCATTGAATACACAATTTGTGCATGTTTGAATGCAAAATGTGAACTCATGCAAATTTGTACACAAATTGTTCAAAACACGTTATCCAATGTTCCAATTGCATATTTACAATGCTAATTACATATTCAAGAATTCTAATCTCATAATTTTAAACAGGTATTCCAATGTTCGACTTGCATATTCACAATTCTAAGTATGTGTTCTAGCATTCTAATCTCATAAATATAATTGGCATTATTTAATGCACAATTTGTGCACGTTTGTACATATTTGAATGCAAACGTGAAATCATGCAAATTTTTGCACAAATTATTTTAAACATGTTATCCAATATTCAAATTTCATATTAATAATGCTAAGTACATATTCTACTATTCTAATCTCATAAATATAATTGGTATTATTGAATGCATAATTTGTGCATGTTTCAACGCAAAAAGTGAACTCCGACAAATTTTAGCTTAAATGGTTTAAAACATTTTTTCCAATGGTGAAATTGTGTATTTACAAGCCACATCACAAATTATATCATTCCAAGCTCATAAATCAAATTGACATAATTGAATACACAATTTGTGTATGTTTGAACGCAAAACGTGAACTCGAGCAAATATTTTCACAAATGGTTTTAACAATGTTATCTAATGTTCCAATTGCATAGTAATAATACTAAGTACATATTCTAGCATTCTAATCTCATAAATATAATTGGCATTATTGAATGCACAATTGTGCATGATTAAACGCAAAACATGAACTCCGATAAATTTGTGCTCAAATATTTTAAAACATGTTATCCAATGTTCCAATTGCATATTCACAACACTAAGTCATTATTTTGGCATTCTAATCTCATAAATATAATTGGCATTATTGAATGCACAATTTATGCATGTTTTAACATAAAATATGAACTCGTGCAAATTTGTTCTCAAATTGTTCTAAACATGTTATCTATTGCATATTCACAATACTAATTGCATATTGAAGAATTCTAATCTTATAAATTTAGTTAACATTACTGAATGCCAAATTTGTCCACATTTATTCATGTTTGAGTGCAAAACTTGAACTCCTACAAATCTATCCATAAATGGTTTAGAATATGTTTTCCAATGGTCCAATTGCATATTTATGAGAAAAATTACAAATTATATCATTCCAAACTCGTAAATCAAATTTCCATAATTTAATGCATAATTTGTGCACATTTGAGCATATTTGAATGCAAACGTTAACTCGTGCAAATTTGTGCTCAAATGGTTTTAAACATGTTATCCAATGTTCCAATTATATATTCATAATTCTAAGTACATATTCTAGAATTCTAATCTCATAAATATAATTGGCATTATTGAGTACAAAATTTATTCACATTTGTGCATGTTCGAACACAAAATGTTAACTTATGCAAATTTGTAAACAAATTATTCTAAACATGTTATCCAATGATCCTATTGCATATTCATAATACTAATTAAATATTCTAGAATTTTAACCTCAAAAGTTTAGTTAACATTATTGAATGCAAATTTTTCCACATTTGTGCATGTTTGAGCGCAAAACGTGAACTCTTGTAAATATGTGCATAAAATGTTTAAAACATGTTTTCCAACAGTCCAAATGCATATTTATGAGACAAATTACAAACTATATCATTCTAAACTTGAAAATCAAATTTCCATAATTGAATGCACAATTTGTGCACATTTGAGCATATTTGAATGCAAACGTGAACTCATGCAAATTTGTGCACAAATGGTCTTAAACATATTATCCAATGTGCTAATTGCATAGTCATAGTATTAAGTCATTATTTTAGCATTCTAATCTCATAAATATAATTAGCGTTATTGAATGCACAATTTATGCATGTTTGAACACAAAATGTTAACTCATGCAAATTTGTACACAAATTGTTATAAACATGTTATCCATTGTTCCTATTGCATATTCAAAATACCAATTAGATACTCTATAAATTTTAATTGCATAAATTTAGTTAACATTATTGAATACCAAATTTTTTCACATTTGTGTATGTTTGAACATAGACTCATGCAAATTTTTGCACAAATGGTTTTAAACATGTTATCCAATGTTCCAATTGCATATTCATAATTATAAGTACATATTCTAGCATTCTAATCTTATAAATATAATTGGCATTATTTAATGCATAATTTATGCATGTTTGTACATGTTTGAACGCAAACATGAACTCTTGCAAATTTATGCACAAATTGCTTCAAACACATTATCCAATGATCCAATTGCATATTAATCATACTAAGTACATATTCTACCATTCTAATCTCATAAGTATAATTGGCATTATTGAATGCACAATTTGTGCATGTTTGAACGCAAAACGTAAACTTCAGCAAATTTGTGCTCAAATGGTATAAAACATGTTATCCAATGGTCCAATTGCATATTCACAACACTAAGTCAATATTTTAGCATTCTAATATCATAAATATAATTGGCATTATTGAATACACAATTTGTGCATGTTTGTGTATGTTCGAATAGAAAAATGTGAACTTATGCAAATTTGTAAACAAATTGTTCGAAACATGTTATCCAATGTTCCAATTGCATATTCACAATACCAATTACATATTCTAGAATTCTAATCTCATAAATTTAGTTAACATTATTGAATGCCAAATTTGTACACGTTTGTGCATGTTTGAGTGCAAAATGTGAACTCCTGCAAATATGTGCATTCATAGTTTAAAACATGTTTTCCAATGGTCCAATTGCATATGTACGAGTAAAATTACAAATTATATCATTCCAAACTTGTAAATAAAATTTACATAATTGAATGCACAATTTGTGCACATTTGCGCATGTTTGAACACAAACGTGAATTCGTGCAAATTTGTGCACAAATGGTTTCAAACATATTATCCAATGCTCCAATTATATATTTATAATACTAAGCACATATTCTAGTATTCTAATATCATAAATATAATTGGCATATTTGAATGCATAATTTGTGTGCATTTGTTCATGTTTGAACTTAAAATGTGAACTTCGGCAATTTTGTGCTCTAATGGTTTTAGACACGTTTTCCAATGGTGAAATTGCGTATTTACAAGCCAAATTACAAGTTATATCGTTCCTAACTCAAAAATTAAATTGACATAATGGAATACACAATTCGTGCACATTTATGCATCTTTGAACATAAAATGTGAACTCGCGTAAATTTTTGCACAAATGGTTTTAAACATGTTACCCAATGTTCCAATTGCATATTCATAATTCTAAGTACATATTCTAGCATTCTAATCTTATAAATATAATTGGCATTATTTAATGGATAATTTATGCACGTTTATACATGTTTGAACACAAACATGAACTCATGCAAATTTGTGAACAAATGGTTTTAAACATGTTATCCAATGATCCAATTGCATATATAATAATACTAAGTGCACATTATAACATTCTAATCTCATAAATATAATTGGCATTATGGAATGCACAATTTGTGCATGTTTGAACACAAAACATGAACTCGGGCAAATTTGTGCTGAAATGCTAGAAAACACGCTATCTAATGGTCCAATTGCATATTCACAATACTAAGTCATTATTTTAGCATTATAATCTCATAAATATAATTGGCATTATTGAATACACAATTTGTATATGTTTGTGCATGTTCGAATGCAAAATGTTAACTCGTGCAAATTTGTACACAAATTGTTCTAAACATGTTATCCAATGTTCCTATTGTATATTCATAGTACTAATGATATATTCTTGAATTCTAGTCTCATAAATTTAGTTAACATTATGGAATGCCAAATTTTCCACATTTGTGCATGTTTGAGTACAAAATGTGAACTTTTGCAAATTTGTGTATAAATCAATTAAAACATGTTTTTCTAATGGTCCAACTGCATATTTATGGGAAAAATTACAAACTATATCATTCCAAACTCGTAAATCAAATTTCCATAATTGAATGCACAATTTGTGCACATTTGAGCATGTTTGAACGCAAACGTGAACTCATGTAAATTTGTGCACAAATAGTTTCAAACATGTTATCCAATGTTACGATTGCACATTTACAATAGTAAGTACCTATTCTAGCATTGTAATATCATAAGTATCATTGGCATTACTGATTGCACAATTTGTGCATGTTTGTTCATATTTGAACACAAAATGTGAACTCTGGCAAATTTATGCTCAAAAGGTTTAAAACACGTTTTCCAATGATGAAATTGCGTATTTACAAGCCCAATTGCAACTTATATCATTCCAAAATCATAAATCAAATTGACATAATGGAATACACAATTTGTGCATCTTTGAATTCAAAACATGAACTTGTGCAAATTTTTACTCAAATGGTTTTGAACATGTTATCCGATGTTCCAAATGCATATTCACAATTCTAAGTACATATTCTAGCATTCTAATCTTATAAATATAATTGGCATTATTTGATGCACAATTTGTGCATGTTTGTACTTGTTTGAACGCAAACGTGAACTCATCCAAATTTGTGAACAAATGGTTTTAAACATGTTATCCAAAGATCCAATTGCATATATAATAATACTAAGTACACATTCTAGCATTCTAATCTCATAAATATAATTTGCATTATGGAATGCACAATTTGTGCATATTTGAAGCTAAAATGTGAACTTCAGCAAATTTATGCTCAAATGGTAGAAAACATGTTATCCAATGGTCCAATTGCATATTCAAAATACTAAGTCATTATTTTAGCATTCTAATCTCATAAATATAATTGGCATTATTGAATACACAATATGTACATGTTTGTACATGTTCGAATGTGAAAATGTTAACTCGTGTAAATTTGTACACAAATTGTTCTAAACATGTTATCCAATGTTTCAATTGCATATTCACAATACTAATTATATATTCTTGAATTCTAATATCATAAATTTAGTTAACATTATGGAATGCCAAATTTTTCCACATTTGTGCATGTTTGAGTGCAAAATGTGAACTCCTACAAATCTGTGCATAAATGGTTTAAAATATGTTTTCCAACGGTCCAATTGCATATTTATAGGAAAAATTACAAACGATATCATTCCAAACTCATAAGTCAAATTTCCATAATTGAATGCACAATTTGTGCACATTTGAGCATGTTTGAACACAAACGTGAACTCGTGTAAATTTATGCACAAATGGTTTTAAACATGTTATCCAATGTTGCGATTGCACATTTACAATAGTAAGTACATATTCTAGCATTCTAATATTATAAGTATAATTGGCATTATTGATTGCACAATTTGTGCACGTTTGTTCATGTTTGAACGCAAAATGTGAACTCCGGTAAATTTGAGCTCAAATGGTTTAAAACACGTTATCCAATGTTCTAATTGTATACTCACAATTCTAAGTACATATTCTAGCATTCTATTCTCATAAATATAATTGGCATTATTTAATGCACAATTTGTGCACGTTTGTACAAGTTTGAACGCAAACGTTAACTTATGCAAATTTGTGCACGTTTGTACAAGTTTGAATGCAAACGTTAACTTATGCAAATTTGTGCACAAATGGCTTCAAACATGTTATCCAATGTTCCAATTGTATATTAATAATACTAATTACATATTCTACCATTATAATTGCATAAGTATAATTGGCATTATTGAATGCACAATTTGTGCATATTTGAACGCAAAATGTGAACTTCGGCAAATTTGTGCTCAAATGGTATAAAAACATGCTATCCAATGGTCCAATTTCATATTCACAACACTAAGTCAACATATTAGCATTCTAATATCATAAATATAATTGGCATTATTGAATACACAATTTGTGCATGTTCGAACGCAAAATGTGAACTCGTGCAAATTTGTAAACAAATTGTTCAAAACATGTTATCCAATGTTTGAATTGCATATTCACAATACCACTTAAATATTCTAGAATTCTAATCTCATAAATTTAGTTAACATTATTGAATGCCAAATTTGTACACGTTTGTGCATGTTTGAGTGCAAAACGTGAACTCCTGCAAATATGTGCATAAATGGTTTAAAACATGTTTTTCCAATTTTCCAATTGTATATTTACAAGAAAAATTACAAATTATATCACTCCAAACTTGTAAATCAAATTTACATAATTGAATGCACAATTTGTGCACATTTGCGCATATTTGAATGCAAATATGAACTCATGCAAATTTGTGCACAAATGGTTTCAAACATGTTATCCAATGTTCCAATTGCATATTTACAATACTAAATACATATTCTAGTATTCTAATATCATAAATATAATTGGCATATTTGAATGCACAATTTGTGCACATTTGTTCTTGTTTGAACGCAAAACATGAGCTTTGGCAAATTTGTGCTCAAATGGTTTAAAAACACATTTTCCAATGGTGAAATTGTGTATTTACAAGAAAAATTACAAGTTATATCATTCCTAACTCATAAATAAAATTAACATAATTGAATACAATTTGTGCACATTTGCTTATGTTTGACACAAAACATGAACTCGTGCAAATTTATGCACAAATGGTTTTAAACATGTTATCCAATGTTCCAATTTCATATTCATAATTCTAAGTACATATTCTGGCATTCTAATCTTATAAATATAATTGGAATTATTTAATGCACAATTTTTGCAGGTTTGTACATGTTTAAACGCAAATGTGAACTCATGTAAATTTTTGAGCAAATGGTTTCAAACATGTTATCCAATGATCCAATTGCATATATAATAATACTAAGTACACATTATAGCATTCTAATGTCATAAATATAATTGGCATTATGGAATGCACAATTTGTGCATGTTTGAATGCAAAACGTGAACTCAGGCAAATTTATGCTCAAAAGCTAGAAAACATGTTATCCAATGGTCCAATTGCATATTCACAATGCTAAGTCATTTTTTTAGCATTCTAATTTCATAGATAATTGGGCATTATTGAATACACAATTTGTACATGTTTGTGCATGTTCAAATGCAAAATGTTAACTCGTGCAAATTTGTACACAAATTGTTCTAAACATGTTATCCAATGTTCGTATTGTATATTCACAATACTAATTACATATTCTTGAATTCTAATGTCATAAATTTTGTTAACATTATAGAATGCCAATGTTTGAGTGCAAAACGTGAACTCCTACAAATCTGTGCATAAATGGTTTAAAACATGTTTTCCAATGGTCTAATTGCATATTTACATGAAAAATTACAAACTATATCATTCCAAACTCGTAAATCAAATTTTCATAAATTAAATGCACAATTTGTGCACACTTGAGCATGTTTGAATGCAAATGTGAACTCGTCTAAATTTGTGCACAAATGGTTTTAAACATGTTATCCAATGTTGTGATTGCACATTTATAATAGTAAGTACATATTCTAGCATTCTAATATCATAAGTTTAATTGGCATTACTGATTGCATAATTTGTGCATGTTTGTTTATGTTTAAACGTAAAACGTGAACTCCGAAAAATTTATGCTCAAATGGTTTAAAACACATTTTCCAATGGTGAAAGTGCATATTTATAAGTCCAATTACAACTTATGTCATTCCAAACTCATAAATTTGTGCACGTTTTTACATGTTTAAACACAAATGTTAACTCATGCAAATATGTGCACAAATGGCTTTAAACACATTATCCAATGTTCTAATTACTTATTAATAATACTAAGTACATATTCTATCATTCTAATCTAATAAGTATAACTGGCATTATTGAATGCACAATTTGTGCATGTTTGAACGCAAAATGTGAACTCCGGAAAATTTATGCTCAAATGGTATAAAACATGTTATCCAATGGTCCAATTGCATATTCATAACACTAAGTCAATATTTTAACATTCTAATCTCATAAATATAATTGGCATTATTGAATACACCATTTGTGCATGTTCAAACGCAAAATGTGAACTTGTGCAAATTTATAAACAAATTGTTCGAAATATGTTATCCAATGGTCCAATTGCATAGTTACTAGAAAAATTACAAATTATATCATTCCAAACTTGTAAATCAAATTTACATAATTGAATGCACAATTTGTTCGCATTTGCGCATGTTTGAACGCAAATGTGAACTTATGCAAATTTGTGCACTAATGGTTTCAAACATGTCATGCAATGTTCCAATTGTTTATTTACAATACTAAGTACATATTCTAGCATTCTAATATGATAAATATAATTGGCATATTTGAATGCACAATTTGTGCGCGTTTGTTCTTGTTTGAATGCAAAACGTGAGCTTCTGCAAAATTTATGCTCATATGGTTTAAAACACATTTTCCAATGGTGAAATTGTGTATTTACAAGACAAATTACAAGTTATATCATTCCTAACTCATAAATAAAATTGACATAATTGAATACACAATTTGTACACATTTACGTATGTTTGACATAAAACGTGAACTCATGCAAATTTATGCACAAATGGTTTTAAACATGTTATCCAATGTTCCAATTGCATATTCATAATTCTAAGTACATATTCTGGCATTCTAATCTTATAAATATAATTGGCATTATTTAATGCACAATTAGTGCACATTTGTACATGTTTGAACGCAAAATGTGAACTTGTGCAAATTTGTGAACAAATGGTTTTAAACATGTTATCCAATGTTCCAATTATATATTTACAATACTAAGTACATATTCTAGCATCTAATATCATAAATATAATTGGCATTATTGAATGCACAATTTGTCCACATTTGTTCATATTTGAACGCAAAACATAAACTCCAAAAAATTTATGCTCAAATGGTTTAAAACACGTTTTCCAATGGTGAAATTGCATATTTACAAGCCCAATTACAACTTATATCATTCCAAAATCATAAATCAAATTGACATAATTGAATACACAATTTGTGTACATTTTGCGCATGTTTGAACGCAAAACATAAACTCATGCAAATTTTTGCACAAATGGTTTTAAACATGTTATCCAAAATTCCAATTGTATATTCATAATTCTAAGTACATATTCTAGCATTCTAATCTCATAAATATAATTGGCATTATTGAATGCACAATTTGTGCACGTTTGTACATGTTTGAATGCAAACGTGAACTTGTGCAAATTTGTGCACAAATGATTTTAAACACATTATCCAGTGTTCCAACTCATCTTTGAAAAGTCAAAATTAACAACTAATGATAAATCATTACAACTAAGCAATGACAACTCATGACAACTAAGCATTAAAGCATGCCATGTAGGACGTTGACCATTGACCCTTCACTTTGACTTGTTGACTCTTTAACTTGGACTTTGACTTATTGACTTGGACTTGGAATCTCTTTAAATCTTTTCACATCTTCTTGAATCTTCCTTATTGACTCTAAAATAGGAAAATGACTCAAAATTTATCCATATCAAGCTAATTAATTTCAGAATAGGAAATTAAGCTAATTAGCTTGAATTCTTCATATTTAGCTCCATGCTTGCACTTTTAATCCCTTTTAGGGTTCATATTTTTCCCTCCATCTTGAAGATGATTCACCTTCAAATCATAGCCATCTTCTAAAGTTGATAAATTCATGAATCCTCCAGGGTCAAACACAAACTCCTTTGTTGAAAATATCTCCTTTGAAGTAATGCTCCATAAAAGTAGCTTTAAGATAACTTAAACTTAATTGAACATTTGAAGCATAAAACTTTTGGTCATGAACTTGTAAGGATTACATTTTTATTGCTTCCTTCTAAACTTGAAACATGAGTATCTCAAGTTCTTTTTGCTATGAGCGAAGACTCCATAGATTCTCTTTTAGGCATAAGATACTTCGACTAAATCATCAAATGGATCTTCATATGGCATAGAAGTTTGTAAAATAACTTTCAAAACACTAGAAAAATAAAGATGAAAATTGTTAGTATAATCATAATGATTAACCAGCTCTTTATCCTCCTCCTTCTTCTGTGTATAAACTTCTTGATATTCCTCTTCATGATGCATGCACACTTCATGTTCACAAGATGCACTCTTAGTAACTTCTTGAGTAGTTAATCCTTGTACAACTTCACTAGATTGCTCAAAACTTTACAAACACTCCTTATTAGCTATGATGACTTCAATAATTTTACTATTCTTGGATTCACATTCTATTTTGATCTCCTCACATACAACCATTTCTTTTTCACACCTCTCTTCATGAATAATGCTTTCCCCTATAGTTTAATCATATAATTAATGCTTATGTTCCTTCTCATGATCATTTAACACCACTTTAACATTAGCACCACTTTGATTATCAACCTTGTTACTCCAACTCTCTCTATCCAAAGTAAGTGTAATTACATCCTTCAAAAACAAAGAAAGTTGCAATTGTACAACAAAATCAAGATCTTGTCTAATTTCACTCTTAAGACCACTTATGAATCTTGTAATGTTTTGCCCTTCAGATTCACCTAAATCACTTGCAATTTACAAACAACTTAAACTCTTTAGTATAATGTTCAACACATAATTCATCACCTTGTTTAAGCCTTTGTAATTTAAGATAGTATTTATACCTAACATCATGAGGAATAAAATGTCTAGTCATTAACCTTTTCATTAATTCCCAATTTCTAATCTACTATTCCCATTCTCCTTCCATAAAACCATCAAATCTTTCCACCATATGGTAGCATGATAAAAAAAATTTAGAAGCAAGTTTGCACTTTTAGAAATCAATTATTTTAAGAGAATCAAATATCTCTTTTATTTGTTGCAACCATTTCATGTAAACATAAGGATCATCCCCACCAAGAAAATAAGGTATGTCCATACTAAAAAAATCACGTTTGAAAAGCTATAGAAAAAAAATCCTCACAAAGCACTCCTTTATGTGTTTATACTCAAGGATGTGAATACTCTCGTGTTTCACTCAATTTTTTTTTAAATTTTTTTAATCTATGAAGAACTAAGAAGAAGAAAAAGAAATAATACACAAAAATTAAAAGGATAGTTAACCAAACCTTGAAGTTTGGCTTTGATACCAAACTAATACGAACCCTACCTATAATAAAGATATAACACACATTAAACTTTGAAATCTAGCCCAAGGATCATATGTTGATGAAGCTAAACCCCTTGCTTATCAAATTGAAACAAGATACTTAGCTATTAAAAGATGAACAATCACATAATTCTAAGTCTAACCTAGTAATTGTAATGAAAGGTAGATGTGAAACAATTCAAGTAAACTTGCAAATTTCAAAAGAACAAAGTTAAGGGAAACCTCACTTAATTGATTAAAATTGTCAAATAATACATCCAAATTCGTCCTACATATGTTTAGCCCATATATAGGCATATAAATAACCTAACCCTTGAAGCAAAAGGTTTTCTTCCTTGTTCCCAAAGATGCCTATATAGGAAAATCCTTAATGAAGGAAGTTTCCTTCAAAAATAGGATAACTAATGACAACTCATCTTTGAAAAGTCAAAATTGATAACTTATGATAATTCATCTTTGAAAATTCAAAATTGACAACTAATGATAACTCATTACAACTAAGCAAAATGACAGCTTATAACAACTAACCATTGAAGTATGCCGTGTCACATGCCATGTAGGATGTTGACCATTGACCCTTGACTTCGACTTATTGACTCTCTGACTTGGACTTTGACTTATTAACATATTGACTTGGACTTGGAATCTCCTTAAATCTTCTCACATCTTCTTGAATCTTCCTTATTGACTATAAAATGGGAAAATAACTCAAAATTCGTCCATATCAAGCTAATTAATTTCAAAATAGGAAATTAAGCTAATTAGCTTGAATTCTTCATATTCAGCTCTATGCTTCCACTTTTAATCCCTTTTATGGTTCATATTAAAACTCATAAATCAAATTGACATAGTTGAATGCATACATTTATGCATGTTTGAATGCAAAACATGAACTCATGCAAATTTTTACAGAAATGGTTTTAAACATGTTATTCAATGTTCCAATTACATATTCATAGTACTAAGTACATATTATAGCATCCTAATCTCATAAATATAATTGGCATTATTGAATGTACAATTTATGTTTGTTTGTGCATGTTTGAACACAAAATGTGAAATTCGATAAATTTGAGCTCAAATGGTTTAAAACATGTTTTTCAATGGTGAAATTGCATATTTACAAGCCAATTACAAATTATATAATTCAAAACTCTTAAATCAAATTAACATAATTGAATACACAATTTGTGCACATTTTAATGCAAAATGTGAATTTGTGCAAATTTTTGCACAATTGGTTTTAAAGATATTATCCAATGCTCCAATTGCATATTCATAATACTAAGTGAATATTCTAGCATTCTAAAATCATAGATATAATTGACATTGTTGAATGCACAACTTGTACACATTTGTACATGTTTGAATGTAAAAAGTGAATTCATGCAAATTTGTGAACAAAATTGTTTTAGATATGCTATCCAATGTTCCAATTGTATATTTATAATCTAAAAGACATAGTCCATCATTCCAAACTCATAAATCAAATTAATTTTATTGAATGCATAATTTGTGCATGTTTGAACACAAAATGTGAACTCTTGTAAATTTGTGCTTAAATAGTTTAAAACATGTTTTCCAATTATCCAATTGCATATTTATGAGCAAAATTGCAAATTATATCATTCCAAACTATTAAATCAAATTGACATAATTGAATTCACAATTTGTGCTCATTTGCTCATGTTTGAATACAAAACGTGAACTCGTGTAAATTTGTGCAAAAATAGTTTTAAACATGTTATCCAATGTTACAATTGCATATTCACAATACTTAGTACATATTCTAGCATTCTAATCTCATAAATATAATTAATATTATTGAATTCACAATTTGTGCATGTTTGAAAGAAAAAAGTGAGCTCGTGCAAATTTGTGCACAAATTGTTTTAAACATGTTATCCACTATTCCAATTGCATATTTATAAGCAAAATTACAAATTATTTCATCCAAATTGGTAAATCAAATTGACATAATTGAATACACAATTTGAGCACATTTGCGGATGTTTGAACACAAAACGTGAACTCGTGCAAAAATGGTTTTAAACATGTTATCCAATGTTCCAATTGCATATTCACAATACTTAGTACATATTTTAGCATTCTAATCTCAAAAATATAATTGACATTATTGAATGCATAATTTGTGCACATTTGTGCATGTTTAAATGCAAATTATGAATTTATACAAATTTGTACACAAATGGTTCTAAACATGTTATCCAATATTCCAATTGTATATTCACTATACTAAGTACATATTATAGCATTCTAATCTCATAAATATAATTGGCATTATTGAATGCACAATTTTTGCTCGTTTGTGCATGTTTCAATACAAAACATGAACTCATGCAAATTTGTGCACCAAAGGTTCAAAACTTGTTATCCAAAGTTTCAATTACATATTCACAATACTAAGTACATATTTTGGAATTCTAATCTCATAAATATAATTGGCATTATTGAATGCACAATTTCTGCATGTTTGAATGCACAATGTGAACTCCGATAAATTTGTGCTCAAATGGTTTAAAACATGTTTTCCACTAGTGAAATTGAATATTTACAAGCCATATTACAAATTATATCATTGTAAACTCATAAATCAAATTGACATAATTGAATACACAATTTGTTCACATTTGCGCATGTTTGAACGTAAAACTTGAACTTGTGAAAATTTTTGCACAAATGGTTTTAAACATGTTATCCAATGTTCCAATTGCATATTTACAATACTAAGTACATATTCTAGCATTATAGACTTGTAAATATAATTGACATTATTGAATGCACAACTTGTGCATCTTTGTGCATGTTTGAATGCAAAATCTGAATTCGTGCAAATTTGTGCACAAAATTATTTTATATATATTATCCAATGTTCCAATTGCATATTTACAATCTGAAATACATATTCCACCATTCTAAACTCATAAATCAACTTAATTTATTTGAATGCATAATTTGTACACATTTGTGCGTGTTTGAATGCAAAACTTGAACCCCTACAAATTTATGAATAAATAGTTTAAAACATGTTTTCCAATGGTCCAATTGCATATATATGAGAAAAATTAAAAATTATATCATTCCAAACTTGTAAATAAAATTGACATAATTGAATGCACAATTTGTGAACATTTGCGCATGCTTGAACGCAAAACGTGAAGTCGTGCAAATTTGTGCACAAATGCTTTTAAACATGTTATTCAATGTTCCAATTGCATATTCAGAATACTAAGTACATATTCTAGAATTCTAATATCATTGATGTAATTGACATTATTGAATGCACAATTTGTGCATCTTTGTGTAGATTTGATCGTAACATGTGAACTCTTGCAAATCTGTGCATAAATTGTTTAAAACATGTTTTCCAATGGTCCAATTGCATATTTATGAGAAAAATTACAAATTACATCATTCCAAACTCATAAATCATATTGACATAATTGAATGCACAATTTGTGCACAGTTATGCATGTTTGAACGCAAAATGTGAACTCGTACAAATTTGTGCATAAATGGTTTCAAATATGTTTTCCAATGGTCCAATTGCATATTTACGAGAAAAATTACAAATTATATCATTCCAAACTCATAAATCAAATTGACATAATTGAATGCACAATTTGTGGATATTTGCGCATGTTTGAACATAAAACATAAACTCATGCAAATTTGTGCAAAAATGGTTTTAAACATGTTATCCAATGTTATAATTGGATATTCACAATACTTTGTACATATTCTAGCATTCTAATCTCATAAATATAACTGACATAATTGAATGCACAATTTGTGCATGTTTGAAAGTAAAATGTGAACTTTTGTAAATTTGTACATGAATTGTTTGAAACATGTTATCCAATGTACCAATTGCATATTCAAAATACTAATTACATATTCTAGAATTATAATCTCACAAATTCAGTTAACATTATTGAATGCCAAATTTGTCCATGTTTTTGCACATTTGAGTGCAAAACGTGAAATCTTGTAAATTTGTGCATAAATGGTTTAAAACATGTTTTTCAACGGTCCAGTAACATATTTATGAGCAAGATTACAAATTATATCATTCCAAATTTATAAATCAAATTTACATATTTGAATGCACAATTTGTACACATTTGCGCATGTTTGAATGCAAATGTGAACTCGTACAAAATTGTGCATAAAAGGTTTTAAACATGTTATCCAATTTTCCAATTTTATATTTACAATAATAAGTACATATTCTAGAATTCTAATATCTTAAATATAATTGGCATTATTGAATGCACAATTTGTGCACGCTTGTTCATATTTGAATGCAAAATGAGAACTTCGGCAAATTTGTGCTCAATTGGTTTAAAACACGTCTTCCAATGGTAAAATTACGTATTTACAAGAAAAATTAGAAGTTATATTATTCTGAACTCATAAATCAAATTGACATAATTGAATACATAATTTGTGCACATATGCACCTGTTTGAACATAAAACGTCAACTCGTGCAAATTTTTGCATAAATATTTTTAAACATGTTATCCAATGTTCCAATTGCATATTCACACTTCCAAGTACATATTCTAGCATTCTAATCTCATAAATATAATTGGCATTATTTAATGCACAGTTTGTGCATGTTTGTACATGTTTGAATGCAAACATGAACTCGTGCAAATTTATGCACAAATGGTTTTCAACATGTTATCCAATGTTGCAATTTCGTATTAATAATACTAAGTATGTATTCTAACATTCTAATCTCATAAATATAATTGGCATTATTGAATGCACAATTTATGCATGTTCGAACACAAGATGTTAACTCATGCAAATTTGTACACAAACTGTTATAAACATGTTATCCAATGTTCCTACTGCATATTCACAATACCAATTAGATACTCTACAAATTTTAATTGCATAAATTTAGTTAACATTATTGAATACCAAATTTTATCACATTTGTGTATGTTTGAACACAAACTCATGCAAATTTTTGCACAAATGGTTTTAAACATGTTATTCAATGTTCCAATTGCATATTCATAATTCTAAGTACATATTCTAGCATTCTAATCTTATAAATATAATTTGCATTATTTAATGCACAATTTGTGCATGTTTGTACATGTTTGAATGCAAACATGAACTCGCGCAAATTTGTGCACAAATTGCTTCAAACACATTATCCAATGATCCAATTACATATTAATAATACTAAGTACATATTCTACCATTCTAATCTCATAAGTATAATTGGCATTATTGAATGCACAATTTGTGCATGTTTGAATGCAAAATGTGAACTCCGGCAAATTTGTGCTCAAATGGTACAAAACATGTTATCCAATGGTCCAATTGCCAATTTGTGCATGTTCAAACGCAAAATGTGAACTCGTGTAAATTTGTACACAAATTGTTTGAAACATGTTTCCAATGTTCCAATTGAATATTCACAAAACTAAGTACATATTCTAGAATTATAATCTCATAAATTTGGTTAACATTATTGAATGCCAAATTTGTCCACGTTTATGCATGTTTGGGTGCAAAATGCGAACTCCTACAAATATGTGCAATAACGGTTTAAAACATATTTTTTAATGGTCCAATTGCAAATTTATGAGTAAAATTATAAATTATATCATTCCAAACTTGTAGAATCAAATTTACATAATTGAATGCACAATTTGTACATATTTGCACATGTTTGAACATAAACATCAACTCGTGCAAATTTTTACACAAATGGTTTTCAACATGTTATCCAACATTCCAATTGCATATTTACAATGCTAAGTACATATTCTAGCATTCTAATATCATAAATATAATTGGCATTATTGAATGAACAATCTGTGCATGTTTGTTCATGTTTTAATGTAAAACATGAACTTCAGCAAATTTGTGCTCAAATGATTTAAAACACGTTCTCCAATGGTCAGATTACGTATCTACAAGCCAAATTACTAGTTATATCATTCCAAACTCATAAATCAGATTGACATAATTAAATGCACAATTTGTGCACATTTGCAAATGTTTGAATGCAAAATGTGAACTCGTGCAAATTTTTGCGCAAATGGTTTTAAACTTGTTATCCAATGTTCCAATTGCATATTCATAATTCTAAGTACATATTCAAGAATTATAATCTCATAAATATAATTGGCATTATTGAATACAAAATTTATGCATGTTTGTGTATGTTTCAAAGTAAAATGTGAACTCATGCAAATTTGTACACAAATTATTCGAAACACATTATCCAATGTACCAATCGCATATTCGAAATACTAATTACATATTCTAGAATTCTAATCTCATAAATTCAGTTAATATTATTGAATGCCAAATTTGTCCATGTTTTTACACGTTTGAGTACAAAACGTGAACTCCTGCAAATCTGTGCATAAATGGTTTAAAATATGTTTGCCAACCGTCTAATCGCATATTTATGGGCAAAATTACAAATTATACCATTCCAAAATCATAAATCAAATTTACATATTTGAATGCACAATTTGTACACAGTTGCACATGTTTGAATGCAAACGTGAACTCATGCAAATTTGTGCACCACTGTTTTTAAGCATGTTATCCAATGTTCCAATTGCATATTTACAATATTAAGTAAACATTCTAGCATTCTAATATCTTAAATATAATTGGCATTACTGAATACACAATTTGTGCACGTTTGTTCATATTTGAACGCAAAATGAGAACTTCGGCAAATTTGCGCTCAATTGGTTTAAAAAATGTTTTCCAATGGTGAAATTGTGTATTTACAAGCCAAATTACAAGTTATATCATTCCAAACTCATAAATCAAATTGACATAATTGAATACATTATTTGTGCACATTTGCGCCAGTTTGAACGCAAAATGTCAACTCGTGCAATTTTTTGCAAAAATGGTTTTAAACATGTTATCCAATGTTCCAATTGCATATTCACAATTCTAAGTACATATTCTACCATTCTAATCTCAAAAATATAATTGGCATTATTTAATACACAATTTGTGAATGTTTGTACATGTTTGAACGCAAACATAAACTCATGCAAATTTATGCACAAATGATTTCAAACATGTTATTCAATGTTACAATTGCATATTAATAATACTAAGTATGTATTCTAACATTCTAATCTCATAAATATAATTGGCATTATTGAATGCACAATTTGTGCATACTTGGACGCAAAATGTGAACTCTGACAAATTTGCACTTTAATGTTTTAACACTTGTTATCCAATGTTTCAATTGCATATTCACCATACTAAGTCGTTATTTTAGCATTCTAATTTTGTAAATATAATTGGCATTATTGAATACACAATTTGTGCATGTTTGAACGCAAAATGTGAACTCGTGTAAATTTGTACACAAATTGTTCGAAACATGTTATCCAATGTACCGATTGTATATTCATAATACTAAATACATATTCTAGAATTCTAATCTCATAATTTTAGTTAACATTATTGAATGCCAAATTTGTCCACGTTTGTGCATGTTTGAGCGCAAAATATAAACTCTTGCAAATATGTGCACAAATGGTTTAAAACATGTTTTCCAACTGTCCAATTGCATATTTACTAGCAAAATTACAAATTATATCATTCCAAACTCATAAATCAAATTTACATAATTGAATGCACAATTTGCGCACATTTTCGCATGTTTGAACTCAAACGTGAACCTGTGCAAATTTTTTGCAAAAATGGTTTTAAACATGTTATCCAATGTTCTAATAGCGTATTTACAATGCTAAGTACATATTCTAGCATTATAATATCATAAATATAATTGGCATTATTAAATGCATAATCTGTGCACGTTTATTTATGTTTTAACGCAAAACATTAACTTCGGTAAATTTGTTCTCAAATTGTTTAAAACACGTTCTCTAATGGTCAAATTGCCTATTTACAAGCCAATTTTTAAGTTATATGATTCCAAACTCATAAATCAAATTGACATAATTGAATACAAAATTTGTGCACATTTCCAAATGTTTGAACGCAAAATGTGAACTCGTGCAAATTTTTACACAAATAGTTTAGAACATGTTATCCAATGTTCCAATTGCATATTCATAATTCTAAGTACATATTCTAGCATTCTAATCTCATAAATATAATTGGCATTATTGAATATACAATTTGTGCATGTTTGAAAGTAAAATGTGAAATCATGCAAATTTGTACAGAAATTGTTCGAAGCACATTATCCAATGTAAAATTGCATATTCATAATACTAAATACATATTCTAGAATTCTAATCTTAAAAATTTAGTTAACATTATTGAATGCAAAATTTGTCAATGTTTGTGCATATTCGAGTGCAAAATGTTGACTCCTGCAAATTTGTGCCTAAATGGTTTAAAACATGTTTTCCAATGGTCTAATTGCATATTTATGAGAAAAATTACAAATTATAACATTCCAAAATCATAAATCAAATTTACATATTTGAATGCACAATTTGTGCATGTTTGAACGTAAACGTGAACTCGTGCAAATTTGTGCACAAACGGTTTTAAACATGTTATCCAATGTTCCAATTGCATATTCATAATTCTAAGTACATATTCTAGCATTCTAATCTCATAAATATAATTAGCATTAATTAATTCACAATTTGTGCACGTTTGTACATGTTTGAATGCAAACTTGAACTCGTGCAAATTTTTGCACAAATGGTTTTAAACATGTTATCCAATGATGCAATTCCATATTAACAATATAAAGTACCTATGCTAGCATTCCAATCTCATAAATATAATTGGCAGTATTGAATGCATAATTTGTGCATGTTTGAACACAAAATGTGAACTCCGGCAAATTTGCACTCAAATGTTTTAAAAATTGTTATACAATGTTCCAATTGCATATTCATAATATTAAGTCATTATTTTAGCATTCTAATCTCATAAAAATAATTGGCAATAATGAATACACAATTTGTACAAGTTTGTGCATGTTCTAACGCAAAATGTGAACTTGTGCAAATTTGTACACAAATTATTTGAAACATGTTATCCAATGTTCCAATTGGATATTCACAACACTAAATACATATTCTAGAATTCTAATCTCATAAACTTAGTTAACATTATTGAATGCCAAATTTGTCCATTTTTTTGCATGTTTGAGTGCAAAATGTGAACTCCTGTAAATTTGTGCACAAATGGTTTAAAACTTGTTTTGTAACAGTCCAATTGCACATTTAGGAGCAAAATTACAAATTATATCATTCCAAACTCATAAATCAAATTTACATAATTGAATGCACAATTTGTGCATATTTGCGCATGTTTGAATGCAAATGTGAACTCATGCAAATTTGTGCATAAATGATTTTAAACATGTTATCCAATGTTCCAATTGCATATTTACAATACTGAGTACATATTCTAGCAATATAATATCATAAATATAATTGGCATTATTGAATGCACAATCTATGCACATTTGTTCATGTTTGAATGCAAAATAAGAACTTCAGCAAATTTGTGCTCAAATGGTTTAAATTGCATTTTCCAATGGTTAAATTGCATAATTACAAGCCAAATTAAAAGTTATATCATTCTGGACTCATAAATCAAATTGCCATAATTTAATACACAATTTGTGCACATTTATGCATGTTTGAACGCAAAACATGAAGTCATGCAAATTTTTGCACAAATGGTTTTAAACATGTTATCCAATGTTCCAATTGCATATTCATAATACTAAGTCATTATTTTAGCATTCTAATCTCATAAATATAATTTACATTATTGAATACACAATTTGTGCATGTTCGAAAGTAAAATGTGAACTCATGCAAATTTGTACACAAATTGTTCGAAACATGATATCCAATGTACCAATTGCATATTCACAATACGAATTATATATTCTATAATTCTAATCTCATAAAATTTAGTTAACATTATTGAATGTCAAATTTGCCCACTTTTATGAATGTTTGAGTGCAAAACGTGAACTCTTGCAAATCTGTGCATAAATGGTTTAAAACTTGTTTTCCAACTGTCCAATTGCATATTTATAAGCAAAATTACAAATTATATCATTCCAAACTCATAAATCAAATTTGCATAATTGAATGCACAATTTGTGAACATTTGTACATCTTTGAGCGCAAACGTGAACTCGTGCACAAATGGTTTAAACATGTTATCCAATGTTCCAATTGCATATTTACAATGCTAAAAAAATATTCTAGCATTCTAATATCATAAATATAATTGGCATTATTGAATGCACAATCTATGTACATTTGTTCATGTTTGAAAGAAAAACGTGAACTTAGGCACATTTGTCCTCAAATGGTCTAAAACACGTTCTCGAATGGTCGAATTGCGAATTTACAAGCCAAATTACAAGTTATATCATTCCTAACTCATAAATAAAATTGACATAATTGAATACACAATTTGTGCACATTTGCAAATGTTTGAACGAAAATGTGAATTCGTCCAATTTTTGCACAAATAGTTTTAAACATGTTATCCAATAGTCTAAATGTATATTCATAATACTAATTACATAATCTGGAATTCTAATCTCATAAATTTATTAACATTGTTGAATGCCAAATTTGTCCACATTTGTGCATGTTTGAGTGCAAAATGTGAACTCTTGCAAATATGTGCATAAATGGTTTAAAATATGTTTTCCAATAGTCCAATTGCATATTTACGAGATAAATTACAAATTATATCATTCCAAAATCGTAAATAAAATTTTCATATTTGAATGCACAATTTCTACACAATTGCGCATGTTTGAATGCAAACATGAACTCGTGCAAATTTGTGCACAAATTTTTTTTAGCATGTTATCCAATGTTCCAATTGCATATTTATAATACTAAGTACATATTCTAGCATTCTAATATCATAAATATAATTGGCATTATTGAATGCACAATTTGTGCACGTTTGTTCATGTTTGAACACAAAATGAGAACTCTGGCAAATTTGTGCTCAATTTGTTTAAAACACATTTTCCAATGGTGAAATTGTGTATTTAAAAGCTAAATTACAAGTTATATCATTCCAACCTCATAAATCAAATTGACATAATTGAATACATAATTTGTGCACATTTGCACCTGTTTGAATGCAAAACGTCAACTCGTACAAATTTTTGCACAAATGGTTTAAAACATGTTGTCCAATGTTCCAATTGCATATTGACAACTCTAAGTACATATTCTAGCATTCTAATCTCATAAATATAATTGGAATTATTTAATGCACAATTTATGCACGTTTGTACATGTTTGAATGCAAACTTGAACTCATGCAAATTTATGCACGAATGGTTTTAAACAATGTATCCAATGTTGTAATTGCATATTAATAATACTAAGTATGAATTCTAGCATTCTAATCTCATAAATATAATTGGCATTATTGAATGCACAATTTGTGCATGTTTGAACGCAAAACGTGAACTCTAGTAAATTTGCGCTCAAATGTTTTAAAACTTGTTGTCCAATGTTCTAATTGCATATTCACAATACTAAGTCATTATTTTAGCATTCTAATTTCATAAATATAATTGGCATTATTTAATACACAATTTGTGCATGTTCGAACACAAAATGTGAACTCGTGCAAATTTGTACACAAATTGTTCAAAACATGTTATCCAACGTTCCAATTGCATATTCATAATACTAAATATATTTTCTAGAATTCTAATCTCATAAATTTATTTAACATTATTGTATGCCAAATTTTTCCACGTTTATGCATGTTTGAGTGCAAAACTTGAACTCCTGCAAAGCATAAATGGTTTAAAACATGTTTTCCAACAATCCAATTGCATATTTTGGAGAAAAATTACAAATTTTAAACATGTTATCCAATGTTCCAATTGCATATTCACAAAATTAATTCATTATTTTGGCATTCTAATCTCATAAATATTATTGGCAATATTGAATACACAATTTGTGCATGTTTGTGCATTTTTGAACGCAAAATGTGAACTCGTGTAAATTTGTACACAAATTCTTTGAAACACATTATCCAATGTTCCAATTACATATTCACAATATAAATTACATATTCTAGAATTCTAATCTCATAAATTTAGTTAACATTATTGAATGTTAATTTGCCCACATTTGTGAATGTTTGAGTGCAAAACGTGAACTCCTACAAAATTGTGCATAAATGGTTCAAAACTTATTTTCCAACAGTCCAATTGCATATTTACAAGAAAAATTACAAATTATATTATTCCAAACTCATAAATCAAATTTGCATAATTGAATGCACAATTTGTGCACATTTGCGCATGTTTGAACGTAAATGTGAACTTATGCAAATTTGTGCACAAATGGTTTTAAACATGTTATCCAATGTTCCAATTGCATATTTACAATGCTAAGTACATGTTCTAGCATTATAATATCATAAATATAATTGGCATTATTGAATGCACAATTTATGCACGTTCGTTCATGTTTGAATGCAAAATGAGAACTCCGACAAATTTGTGCTCAATTATTTTAAAACACGTTTTCCAATTATGAAATTGTGTATTTACAGGCCAAATTACAAGTTATATAATTCCAAACTCAAAAATCAAATTGAAACAATTTAATACATAATTTTTGCACATTTGCGCTTGTTTGAATGCAAAACGTTAACTCCTGCAAATTTTTACGCAAATGGTTTTAAACATGTTATCCAATGTTCCAATTGCAAATTCAAAATTCTAAGTACATATTCTAGCATTCTAATCTCATAAATATAATTGGCATTATTTAATGGACAATTTGTGCATGTTTGTACATGTTTGAATGCAAACTTAAACTCGCGCAAATTTGTGCACAAATGGTTTTAAACATGTTATCCAATGTTGCCATTTCATATTAATAATACTAAGTACATATTCTAGCATTCTATTCTCAGTAATATAATTGACATTATTGAATGCACAATTTGTGCATCTTTGAACACAAAACGTGAACTATGACAAATTTGCACTCAAATGTTTTAAAACTTCTTATGCAATGTTCCAATTTCATATTCATAATATTAAGTCATTAGTTTATAATTCTAATCTCATATATATAATTGGCATTATTGAATACACAATTTGTACATGTTTGTGCATGGTCGAATGCAAAATGTGAACTCGTGCAAATTTGTACACAAATTGTTTGAAACATGTTATCTAATGTTCCAATTGGATATTCACAATACTAAATACATATTCTAGAATTCTAATATCATAAATTTAGTTAACATTATTAAATGCCAAATTTGTCCACGTTTGTGGATATTTGTGTGCAAAATGTGAACTCCTGCAAATCTGTGCACAAATGGTTTAAAACTTGTTTTCCAACGGTCCAATTGCATATTTGAAAGAAAAATTACAAATCATATCATTCAAAACTTGTAAATAAAATTTACATAATTAAATGCACAATTTGTGCACATTTGCGCATGTTTGAACGCAAACGTGAACTAGTGCAAATTTGCACACAAATTGTTTGAAATATGTTATCTAATGTTCCAATTGGATATTCACAATACTAAATACATATTCTAGAATTCTAATCTCATAAATTTAGTTAACATTATTAAATGCCAAATTTGTCCACGTTTGTGCATATTTGTGTGCAAAATGTGAACTCCTGCAAATCTGTGCACAAATGGTTTAAAACTTGTTTTCCAATGGTCCAATTGCATATTTGCAAGCAAAATTACAAATCATATCATTCCAAACTTGTAAATAAAATTTACATAATTAAATGCACAATTTGTGCACATTTGCGCATGTTTGAATGCAAATGTGAACTAGTGTAAATTTGCGCACAAATGGTTTTAAACATGTTATCCAATTTTCAAATTGTATATTTACAATAATGAGTACATATTCTAGCATTATAATATCATAAATATAATTGGCATTATTGAATGCACAATTTGTGTACGTTTGTTCATGTTTGAACGGAAAATGAGAACTCCAACAAATTTGTGTTGAAATAGTTTAAAACACGTTTTCCAATGGTGAAATTGCGTAATTACAAGCCAAATTACATGTTATATCATTCCAAACTCATAAATCAAATTGACATAATTTATTACACAATTTGTGCACATCCGCGCATGTTTGAATGTAAAATGTGAAGTCATGCAAATTTTTGTACAAATGGATTTAAACATGTTATCCAATGTTCTAGTTGCATATTCACAATACTATTTCATTATTTTAGCATTCTAATCTCATAAATATAATTTGCATTATTGAATACAAAATTTGTGCATGTTCGAACGCAAAATGCAAACTCATGCAAATTTGTACATAAATTGTTTGAAACACATTATCTAATGTTCCAATTTCATATTCATAATACAAATTGCATATTATAGAATTCTAATCTTATAAATTTAGTTAACATTATTGAATGTCAAATTTGCCCACGTTTGTGAATGTTTGAGTGCAAAACATGAACTCCTACAAATCTGGTCATAAATGGTTTAAAACTTATTTTCCAATGGTCCAATTGCGTATTTACGAGAAAAATTATAAATTATATAATTCCAAACTCATAAATCAAATTTACATAATTGAATGCACAATTTGTGCATATTTGTGCTTGTGTGAACACAAATGAGAACTCGTGCAAATTTGTGTATAAATAGTTTTAAACATATTATCCAATGTTCCAATTGCATATTTACAATGCTAAGTACATATTCTAGCATTCTAATATCATAAATATAATTGGCATTATTGAATGCACAATTTGCACATGTTTGTTCATATTTGAACGCAAAATGAGAACTCCAGAAAATTTGTGCTCAATTGGTTTAAAACACATTTTCAAAAGGTGAAATTACATATTAAGAAGCCAAATTACAAGTCATATTATTCCAAACTCATAAATCAAATTGACATAATTGAATACATAATTTGTGCACATTTGCGCTTGTATGAACACAAAATGTCAACTCGTGATTTTTGCACAAATGGTTTTAAACATGTTATCCAATGTTCCAATTGCATATTCATAACTCTAAGTTCATATTCTAGCATTCTAATCTCAAAAGTACAATTGGCATTATTGAAAGCACAATTTGTGCATCTTTGAACACAAAACGTGAACTCCAGCAAATTTATGCTCAAATTTTTTAAAACATGTAATACAATGTTCCAATTGCATATTCTTAATATTTAGTCATTATTTTAGCATTCTAATCTCACAAATATAATTGGCATTATTGAATACACAATTTGTGCATGTTTGTGCATGTTCAAACACAAAATTTGAACTTGTGCAAATTTGTACACAAATTGTTCGAAACATGTTATCCAATGTTACAATTGGATATTCACAATACTAAATATATATTCTAGAATTCTAATCTCATAAATTTAGTTAACATTATTGAATGCCAAATTTGTCCAATTTGTGCATGTTTGAGTGCAAAATGTGAAGACTTGCAAATTTGTGCACAAATAGTTTAAAACTTGTTTTCCAACGGTCCAATTGCATATTTACAAGAAAAATTACAAATTATATCATTCCAAACTCCTAAATGAAATTTATATAATTGAATGCACAATTTCTGCACATTTGCACATGTTTGAACACAAACGTGAACTCATGCAAATTTGTGCACAAATGGTTTTAACTATGTTATCCAATGTTCCAATTGCATATTTACAATACTAAGTACATATTCTAGAATTCTAATGTCATAAATATAATTGAAATTATTGAATGCACAATTTATGCATATTGTTCATGTTTGAACGTAAAATGAGAACTTTGACAAATTTGTGCTCAAATGGTTTAAAATACATTTTCCAATGGTGAAATTGCGTATTTACAAGCCAAATTACAAGTTATATCATTCCAAATTCATAAATCAAATTGACATTGTTTAATACATAATTTGTGAATGTTTGAATGCAAAATGTGAACTCATGCAAATTTTTGCACAAATGGTTTTAAACATGTTATCCAATGTTCCAGTTGCATATTCACAATCCTAAGTCATTATTTTAGCATTCTAATCTCATAAATATAATTTGCATTATTGAATACATAACTTATGCATGTTCGAACGCAAAATGTGAACACGTGTAAATTTGTAAACAAATTGTTTGAAACACATTATCCAATGTTCCAATTGCATATTCACAATGCGAATTGCATATTCTAGAACTCTAATCTCATAAATTTAGTTAACATTATTGAAAGTCAAATTTGCCAACGTTTGCGAATGTTTGAGTGCAAAATGTGAACACCTGCAAATCTATGCATAAATGGTTTAAAACTTGTTTTCCAATGGTCCAATTGCATATTTATGAGAAAAAAATTACAAATTATATCATTCTAAACTTGTAAATCAAATTTTCATAATTGAATGCACAATTCGTTCACATTTGCGAATGTTTGAATGCAAATGTAAACTCGTGCAAATTTGTAAACAAATTAATGTGAATCCAAGTTCAAAGCCTAAAGAGATCCAAGATCCATTAATAGTACAATAAGGCCCAATCACAAGGTCCAAATCCAAGAAGCTTCAAGAAGCCATATTGGGTTTAATTAGGGACATTTGGAAAGCCTAAGAATTTCAACCCAATAAGGCATCCACGGAGGCCCAAGGAATAATATTTAACTTATTTTTGTGTTAATAACAATTAGGGTTACATGTAGCCACCATATACAAGTTAATGGAGAAAGACCCATGGAGTCTTGGAGGGAAATGAAGCAAATCATGAGAAAGAGGTTTGTTCCAAGACACTACTATAGAGAGCTTCATCAAAGGTTACAAACTTTAATTCAAGGATCCATAAGTGTGGATGAGTATCACAAAGAAATGGAGAAGGCTATGATTAGAGCAAATGTGGTAGAAGATCGTGAAGCTACCATGGCAAGGTTCTTGAGAGGGCTAAACAAAAACATTGTTGATGTTGTTGATTTGCAACATTATGTGGAGATTGAAGATATGGTGAAATTGGCCATGAAAGTGGAAAGGCAATTGAAAGGAAAGAGGTGTGATTCTAAACCAAATGTGGTTCTTCTTCTTCTTGGAAAACTTCTTGGGGAGAAAAGGATGATAAACCTTTTAATAAGTCAAAAATGGAAGAAACTAAACCTAAAATTGACTTAGGTAATAAGGGAAAGGGTGAGAATCAACTAGCCCAAACTAGGGGAATCAAATGTTTTAAGTGTTTGGATCATGGGCACATTGCTAGGGAATGTCCAAATAAGAAAGCTATGATTCTAAGGGATGGTGATATTAAGTCGGAGAGTGAGGGGGATATTGATGATGATATGCCTTCTTTAGAAGATTGTAGTGATGTTGAATGTGCTAAGGGAGATAATCTTGTTGTTCAAAGAACATTGAGTTTTCAAAATAAACATGATGTCCATAGGGAGAGCAAAGGGAAAATTTATTTCATACTCATTGTTTGATTTCTAACAAGTTGTGCAACATGATTATGGATAGTGGAAGTTGTACTAATGTAGCAAGCACTTTGCTAGTGGAGCAATTGAAGTTGCCTACTACCAAGCACCCAAGACCATTCAAGTTGCAATGGCTTAATGAAAGTGGAGTTGTAAAGGTAAATAAGAAAGTTCTAGTTTCTTTTCAAATTGGTAGATATAAGGATGAGGTGTTGTGTGATGTGTTACCAACGTTGGCCGAACATATGTTATTGGGGAGACCTTGGCAATATGATAGAAGGGCTAATCATGATGGATTCAAAAATATGTATACTTTGACTATGGATGGAAAAAGGTTTAACCTTGGACCATTAACTCCAAAATAGATTTTTGAAGACCAAATGCACATCAAGCAATAATATGAAGAAATGGGTTCTTCATTGGGAAATTCTCTGGGAAGGGAAACCTTTAAGAGTAAAGAAAAAGGTAAGATGAGTGAACCTAAAAATTCCAATTCTCTTGACCAAAAGGGGAAACACATGGTGAGAGAAAACAAGGAAGGTTCAAATAAAAGAAAAATGAGTGTTTATGCAAAAATGAGTGATGTGAAAGAAGCTATGCTTTTGAGGCAACACATGCTTGTACTTATGTACAAGGAGATTTTGCATATTTCTAACGAAATAACCAATGGTTTGCCTAGTGTTGTTGTTGATCTTTTGCAGGTTTATGAAGATTTATTTCCAAAAGAAATTCCAAATGGTTTGCCACCTAAAAGAGGCATTGAGCACTAAATTGATTTCATACCCAGAGCAAGCATTCCAAATAGACCAGCATATAGATGTAATCTGGAGGAGACCAAGGAAATCCAAAAGCAAGTGAGTGAGCTTATGGAGAAGGGTTATGTTCGTGAAAGCATAAGTCCATGTGTCGTACTCGTCTTGTTAGTGCCTAAGAAAGATGGAACTTGGAGGATGTGTGTTGATTGTCATGCCATCAACGAAATCACAATGAAGTATAGACATCCTATTCCTAGGCTAGATGACATGTTGGATGAATTGCATGGTTCATATTTGTTTTCAAAAATTGATTTGAAATGTGGTTATCATCAAATTAGAATGAGAGAAGGTGATGAATGGAAAACATCTTTTAAAACTAAACATGGTTTATATGAGTGGTTAGTAATGCCTTTTGGTTTAACTAATGCACCAAGCACTTTCATGAGATTGATGAATCATGTTTTAAGAGCATTCATAGGAAAATTTGTTGTTGTCTATTTTGATGATATCTTGGTTTATAGAAAAAATTTAGATGAGCATGTACAACATTTGACTTGTGTTTTTGATGTGCTTAAAGAAGAGAAGTGGTATGCTAATCTAAAGAAATGTTGTTTTTGCACTAATGAAATTACTTTTCTTGGATATATTGTCAATGACAAGGGCATTTATGTTGATCAAGAAAAGATAAAAGTAATTAGAGAATGGCCAACACCCACAAGTGTAAGTGATGCAAGAAGCTTTCATGGTTTAACTAGCTTTTATAGAAGGTTCATTAAAAAATTTTCTACCATAGCTGCACCTTTAACTGAATGCATAAAAAAGAATGTTGGTTTTAAGTAGGGAATTGAACAAGATGAGGCTTTTAACTTGCTAAAAAACAAATTAAGTTCTGCACCCTTGTTATCTTTGCCAAATTTTACTAAACCTTTTGAGATTGAGTGTGATGCAAGTGGCATAGGTATTGGAGGAGTTTTGATGCAAGAAGGCAAGCCCATAGCATTCTTTAGTGAAAAGCTAAGTGGAGCAAGTCTAAACTACCCTACATATGACAAGGAGTTCTATGCATTGGTGAGGGTTCTAAAGACATGGCAGCATTACCTTGGTTACAAAGAATTCATAATTCACACTGACCATGAGTCCTTGAAGTATCTCAAAGGACAAGGAAAGCTCAACAAGAGACATGCAAAATGGGTGGAATTCATTGAATCCTTTTCGTACATCATTAAGTATAAGCAAAGGAAAGAAAATGTGGTGGTCGATGCATTGTCAAGAAGGTATGCCTTGATCTCAAAACTTGATGCAAAATTATTAGGATTTGAATACATCAAAGATCTTGATTCTAATGTTTATGGGGCATATAAGAAAGGGGGTTTTGATAAGTTCTATAAGTTTGATGGTTTTCTTTTTTGGGAAAACAAATTGTGTGTGCCACAAAGTTCTTTGAGAGAGTTACTTGTGAGAGAGGCACATAACAAAGGTTTAATGGGGCATTTTGGGATTAAGAAAACTTTGGATGTGTTGGGTGACCATTTCTTTTGGCCACACATGAAAAGCGATGTTGAGAGAATTTATGAGAAATGAATTACTTGCAAATAAGCCAAATCTAAAGCAATGCCTCATGGTTTGTATACACCTCTTACCATACCAAATGAACCTTGGGTAGAAATTTCTATGGATTTTGTTTTAGGATTACCTAGGTCCAAGGGAGGGAGAGATTCCATTTTTTTTGTTGTGGACAGGTTTAGCAAAATGGCACATTTCATTCCATGTCAGAAGATGGATGATGCAACCCATATTGCCAATATATTTTTCAAGGAGATTGTAAGGCTACATGGAGTGCCAAGGACCATTATGAGTGATAGGGATGTCAAATTCCTAAGTCACTTTTGGAAGACTCTTTGGGGAAAGATGGGGACAAAGCTTTTGTATTCTACAACTTGTCATCCACAAATGGATGGACAAACGGAGGTGGTCAATAGGACACTTTCAACACTTTTGAGGGCTATCATCCAAAGAAATATGAAGAATTGGGAAGAATGTTTGCCACATGTGGAATTTGCTTACAATAGGAGTGTGCATGGTTCAACAAATTGCTCACCATTTGAAGTTGTGTATGGATTCAACCCATTGACTCCATTAGATTTGCTACCATTTCCATTGGACAAAGCTAATCTAGAGGGGAAGCAAAAAGCTAAGTTCATCAAGACTTTGCATGAGAAGGTGCGTGCAAACATTGAGAAGAAGACAATCCAATATGAAAAGCAACACAAGAAAGGGAGGAAGTAAGTCATTTTTGAGCCTGGAGATTGGGTGTGCGTGCACTTGAGGAAGGAAAGATTTCCTAACCAAAGGAAATCAAAGTTTATGCCAAGAGGAGATGGTCCTTTTAAAGTGCTTCAACGCATCAACAACAATGCCTACAAGCTAGAACTTCCAAGTGAGTATGCCAATGTTAGTGCTACTTTCAATGTTAGTGACTTGTCTTTGTTTGATGTAGGTGATAAAGATGATGGAGCTAATTTAAAGAAAAATCCTTTTGAAGAAAGGGGGAATGATGTGAATCCAAGTTCAAAGCCTAAAGAGATCCAAGATCCATTAATAGTACAAGAAGGCCCAATCACAAGGTCCAAATCCAAGAAGCTTCAAAAAGCCATATTGGGTTTAATTAGGGACATTTGGAAAGCCTAAGAATTTCAACCCAATAAGGCATCCAAGGAGGCCCAAGGAATAATATTTAACTTTTTTTTGTGTTAATAACAATTAGGGTTACATGTAGCCACCATATACAAGTTAATGGGGCAATTAATACCAAGTAATGGCTATTAATGTGGGTAGTGGTTATTAAGAGCCACCATATACAAGTTAATGGGGTAATTAATACCAAGTAATGGCTATTTATGTGGGTGGTGGTTATTAAGGCCTTTTAAGAGTAAAAGGAATCCTATATGTGTGAGTCTATTTTAGTAGTGTGAGCATGGACTTGTACTCTATATAAACAAGTCCTTTTCTTTCTTTTGGAGCATAATTGAATTTGATATATGAATTATAACTTTGTTTGACTTTTATTATGAGGAATTTTGTCTTTAATTTCTTGCATGAACTTTGTGACTTATTAAGCTTTATTCTAGCTTGTGGTGTCAAAATCTAAATCTTTCTTTTCTTGTTATTTATCAAACTTTCTTGTTTATGGCATAAGAGGAAATTCAAAAGTCTATCTTAGTATCTTTATCCTTGTTGTTAAAGGGGTTAAGTAGCATCTATCTTCTTACTTCAATCTTTGAACGATCTAAATTTGTGGATTAAATTAGTAATTTCTAGTTTTCTTTTAATTCAACTTATCATAGTATTCTTGCTATTGGGGAGTTAATTGATGAAACCTACAATTCCCATCACAAATGGTTTTAAACATGTTATCCAATGTTCCAATTGCATATTTACAATGCTAAGTACATATTCTAGCATTTTAATATCATAAATATAATTGGAATTATTAAATGCACAATTTTTGCACATTTGTTCAAGTTTGAACACAAAATGAGAACTCTGGCAAATTTTTGATCAATTGGTTTAAAACACGTTTTCCAATGGTGAAATTGTGTATTTACAAGGAAAATTACAAGTTATATCATTCCAACCTCATAAATCAAATTGACATAATTGAATACATAATTTGTGCACATTTGCGCATATTTGAATACAAAACGTCAACTCGTACAAAATTTTTCACAAATGGTTTTTAACACATTATCCAATGTTCCAATTGCATATTCAAAATTCTAAGTAAATATTCTAGCATTTTAATCTTATAAATATAATTGGCATTATTTAATGAACAATTTGTGCATGTTTGTACATGTTTGAACACAAACATGAACTAGTGCAAATTTGTGCACAAACGGTTTTCAACATGTTATCCAATGTTGCAATTGCATATTAATAATACTAAGTATTTATTCTATCATTCTAATCTCATAAATATAATTGGCATTATTGAATGCACAATTTGTGCATGTTTGAACACAAAACGTGAACTTTGGCAAATTTACGCTCAAATGTTTTAAAACTTGTTATATAATGTTCTAATTCCATATTCATAATATTAAGTCATTATTTTAGCATTATAATCTCATAAATATAATTGGCATTGATGTGAATCCAAGTTCAAAGCTTAAAGAGATCCAAGATCCATTAATAGTACAAGAAGGCCCAATCACAAGGTCCAAATCCAAGAAGCTTCAAGAAGCCATATTGGGTTTAATTAGGGACATTTGGAAAGCCCAAGAATTTCAACCCAATAAGGCATCCATGGAAGACCAAGGAATAATATTTAACTTATTTTTGTGTTTATAACAATTAGGGTTACATGTAGCCACCATATACAAGTTAATGGGGTAATTAATACCAAGTAATGGCTATTAATGTGGGTAGTGGTTACTAAGAGTTAATGGGGTAATCAATACCAAGTAATGGGTATTAATGTGGGTAGTGGTTATTAAGGCCATTTAAGAGTAAAAGTAATCCTATGTGTGTGAGTCTATTTTAGTAGTGTGTGCATGGACTTGTACTCTATATAAACAAGTCCTTTTCTTTCTTTTGTAGCATGAATGAATGAATTTGATATAGGAATTATAACTTTGTTTGAGTTTTATTGTGAGGAATTTTGTCTTTAATTTCTTGCATAAACTTTGTGATTTATCAAGCTTTATTCTAGCTTGTGGTGTCAAAATCTAAATCTTTGTTTTCTTGTTATTTATCAAACTTTCTTATTTATGGCATAAGAGGAAATTCAAAGTCTATCTTAGTATCTTTATCCTTGTTGGTAAAGGGGTTAAGTAGCATCTATCTTCTTACTTCAATCTTTGAACGATCCAAATTTGTGGATTAAATTGGTAATTTCTAGTTTTCTTCTAATTCAACTTATCATAGAATTCTTGCTATTGGGGAGTTAATTAATGAAACCTATAATTCCCATCATAAGTGGTATCAAAGAATTGGCTCAAGATTGAGGTTTGCGTATCCAAAACTATCTTTTAATTCTCAATATCTTGTGTTCATCTTATATTTTTCACCTTTCTTGCTATCTATTGTTCTTGTTATTTTTTTTATTCTTCTTATCTCAAGATTTTGTTTGCAGATATCAAAAAAAAAAGTTGTTATCTTTGAGATTTTTGTGATACCTTTCAATTTGTGCATATATCAAAAAAAATTCGTCCATAAAAAAAATATATGTTATCTTTGATATTCCTATGTTAGATCTCAGTTTACATTAAAAAAAAATTGACTCTTCATATTCCATTGAGATCTATCTTTATAATTCTGTCTCTTTGTGTTCTTTGATGATCTATCTTTGTTTTTCATTTCTATTAGCCTATTTGTTACAAATTGTTCATTTCTTTAAGCCTACCTTATTATTTTCTTGTTAGCCTACCTTTTTTTTTTATCATTGATTATTGCTTTCTTGAATTTTGTTTGATTGAGAAACTTAGTTCATCTAAGAAATCAAAAGGCAAATTTGAGAGGTAAAAGGCAAGAGTGTGAGATCATTAGAGAAAAAGCCAAAATTGAGTGTAAACACATGTGGTATACATCAAGTTTGAGTGAAACACGCGAGGGAGTGTTGTGAGATTGTTTCTTTCTATTTTCTTTTGTTAAAATTTTAGGTTTTACAATCATGTCAAAAGACACAAGTTCTTCTTCTACAAATGATCATGTGATTCAAGCTATGCAACAACAATTCGAAAGAATGTTTAACATGATGGCAGGAGTCAATGAGAAATTGGAGAGGCATGATGGCATCCTTAACCAATTACAAGGAGAGCCTAGACAAAGGAGACGTCCACCAATTGACCAAGAGGACTATAAAGGAGAGGATGAATTGGATGATGATCAAGTCACCTTGGTGGGACAACAAATCAATCCTAGAAGACAAGCTAGGAGAGGACGTCCTAATGATGATGTTGATCGCAACCTTGGAAGCATCAAAATGAAGATTCCTTCATTCCAAGGAAGAAATGATCCAGATGTGTACCTTGAATGGGAGAGGAAAGTGGAACTCATCTTCGAATGTCATAATTATTCAGAGGAGAAAAAGGTAAAACTTGCCGCTGTTGAGTTTAGTGATTATGCAATTGTTTGGTGGGATCAATTTTGCAAGGAAAGACGTAGATATGGAGAAAGACCCGTGGAGTCTTGGAGGGAAATGAAGCAAATCATGAGAAAGAGGTTTGTTCCAAGCCACTACTATAGAGAGCTTCATCAAAGGTTACAAACTCTAATTCAAGGATCCATGAGCGGGGAGGAGTATCACAAAGAAATGGAGAAGGCTATGATTAGAGCAAATGTGGTAGAAGATCGTGAAGCTACCACGGCAAGGTTCTTGAGAGGGCTAAACAAAAACATTGCTGATGTTGTTGATTTGCAACATTATGTGGAGATTGAAGATATGGTGAATTTGGCCATGAAAGTGGAAAGGCAATTGAAAGGAAAGAGGTATGATTCTAAACTAAATGTGGGTTCTTCTTCTTCTTAGAAAACTTCTTGGGGGAAAAAGGATGATAAACCTTTTAATAAGTCAAAAGTGGAAGAAACTAAACCTAAAATTGACTTGGGTAATAAGGGAAAAGGTGAGAATCAACCAACCCAAACTAGGGGAATCAAATGTTTTAAGTGTTTGGGTCATGGGCACATTGCTAGGGAATGTCCAAATAAGAAAGCTATGATTCTAAGGGATGGTGATATTGAATCGGAGAGTGAGGGGGATAGCGATGATGATATGCCTTCTTTAGAAGATTATAGTGATGTTGAATGTGCTAAGGGAGATAATCTTGTCGTTCAAAGAACATTGAGTTTCCAAAATAAACATGATGTCCACAGGGAGCAAAGGGAAAATTTGTTTCATACTCATTGTTTGATTTCTAAAAAGTTGTGCAACATGATTGTGGATAGTGGAAGTTGTACTAATGTAGCAAGCACTTTGCTAGTGGAGAAATTGAAGTTGCCTACTACCAAGCACCCAGGACCATACAAGTTGCAATGGCTTAATGAAAGTGGAGTTGTAAAGGTAAATAAGCAAGTTCTAATTTCTTTTCAAATTGGTAGATATAAGGATGAGGTGTTGTGTGATGTGTTACCAATGTTGGCCGGACATATGTTATTGGGGAGACCTTGGCAATATGATAGAAGGGCTAATCATGATGGATTCAAAAATATGTATACTTTGACTATGGATGGAAAAAGGTTTAACCTTGGACCATTAACTCCAAAACAGATTTTTGAAGACCAAATGCGCATCAAGCAACAATATGAAGAAATGGGTTCTTCATTGGGAAATTCTTTGGGAAGGGAAACCTTTGAGAGTAAAGAAAAAGGTGAGATGAGTGAACCTAAAAATTCCAATTCTCTTGACCAAAATGGGAAACACATGGTGAGAGAAAAAAAGAAAAGTTCAAATGAAAGAAAAATGAGTGTTTATGCAAAAATGATGATGTTAAGGAAGCTATGCTTTTGAGGCAACACATGCTTATACTTATGTACAAGGAGATTTTGCATATTTCTAACGAAATAACCAATGGTTTGCCTAGTGTTGTTGTTGATCTTTTGCAGGTTTATGAAGATTTATTCCCAGAAGAAATTCCAAATGGTTTGCCATCTAAAAGAGGCATTGAGTACCAAATTGATTTCATACCCGGAGCAAGTATTCCAAATAGACCAACATATAGATGTAATCCGGAGGAGACCAAGGAAATCCAAAAGCAAGTGAGTGAGCTTATGGAGAAGGGTTATGTTCATGAAAGCATGAGTCCATGTGCCATACCCGTCTTGTTAGTGCATAAGAAAGATGGAACTTGGAAGATGTGTGTTGATTATCGTGCCATCAACAAAATCACGGTGAAGTATAGACATCCCATTCCTAGGCTAGATGACATATTGGATCAATTGCATGGTTCATATTTGTTTTCAAAAATTGATTTAAAATCTGGTTATCATCAAATTAGAATGAGAGAAGGTGATGAATGGAAAACAACTTTTAAAACTAAACATGGTTTATATGAGTGGTTAGTGATGCCTTTTGGTTTAACTAATGCACCAAGCACTTTCATGAGATTGATGAATCATGTTTTAAGAGCATTCATAGGAAAATTTGTTGTTGTCTATTTTGATGATATCTTGGTTTATAGCAAAAATTTAGATGAGCATGTATAGAAGGCAATGTTGACAATGAGGATGAAGATGAGGCCTATACAGAAGTAGTACCAAGAGGTGGAGGTAGACAAGGCCGAGGTAGAGGAAGAGGAAGGTTACAACTGGTTCCATACAATGGAAGAAACCGAGGCAATGAAGATGATGTAGATCAAAATTTGGGAAGCATCAAACATAAGATACCTAACTTTCAAGGTAAATTAGATCCGGAGTCCTATTTACAATGGGAGAAGCAATTGGAGCTTATATTTGATTGCCATCAATTTAGCGAGGAAAAGAAGGTCAAAATTGGCGGTTACTCAATTTTCTGATTATGCTATTGCTTGGTGGGACCATTTGGTGATTAATAGGCAAAGGAATTTGGAGTACCCAAGTGATAATTGGCCTGAGCTCAAGATTGTAATGAGGACGCGATTTGTGCCTAAACACTATCATAGGGAACTTATACAAAAACTTCAAGTTCTTAAACAAGGTAGTAAGAGTGTGGATGATTACCATAAAGAGATGGAGATGCTCATGACTAGGGCTGATATAGATGAATATGTGGAGATCACTATGGCACGCTTCTTGGCTGGTCTAAACAAAGACATATCTGACCGAGTAGATTTACACAAATATGAAGATTTAGAGGAGATGGTGCACATGGCCATCAAGATAGAAAGGCAACTCCAAGGAAGAGGGGCAACAAGGTACAATTCCAAATCCTATTCTAGTTCTAATTTTAATTGGAAAAAGGATGGAAAGAGTGATTATAGGGGCGGGAATAAGGTTGCTTATGAGGTTGCTACAGGGAAGGTAGATTTGGTCTCTAAGGACAAAATCAAAACCGATGAGCCTAAAGGGAGAAATAGAGACATTAAGTGTTGGAAGTGTCAAGGAGTAGGTCATGTGAGCAAAGATTGCCCTAATAAGAGAACTATGATCATAAGGAATGGGGAAATTGTGACTCACGAAGAAGAGGGCAATAATGAAAGTAATGATGATGAGATGCCTGAATTGGAAAGTTATAGTGATGGGAGTATAGAGGAGCCAATCAAAGGTGACATTCTGGTTACAAGGCGTGCTCTTAGTACTCAAATAAAGGAAGATTGCATTGAAGAGCAATGAGACAACTTATTCCATACAAGGTGTCATGTGCAAGGCAAGGCATGTCTTATGATTATTGATGGAGGGAGTTGCACCAATGCAATGAGCTCATTCTTAATTAGTAGATTGGGGATGTCTACTATACCACACCCACGACCATACAAACTTCAATGGCTTAATGATTGTGGAGAGGTCAAGGTAAATAGACAATCTATTATTTCCTTTTCAATTGGTAAATATCATGATGAGCAATTATGTGATGTAGTTCCTATGCATGCTGGAGATATTTTGCTTGGTAGACCATGGAAATTTGATAGAAAGACCAAGCATGATGGGTACCTCAATCGGTATCACTTTACCAAGGATGGGCGCAAGATCATATTAACACCGCTTTCTTCAAAGGAGGTGTATGAAGACCAATGTAAAATGGAAAGAATAAGAGTGGAGGCTGAAAAGAAAGAAAAAGAGAGTAAGAAAAATTCTTTAGAGAGTGAAAAGAAAGAGGGAAAAACAAAAGAAGAGATTCAGCCTAGAGAGAAAAAAGAAAAGAATTTGAGATTAATAGCTAGGACAAGTGAGGTTAGACAGGCCTTGTATGCTAATCGGCCTATATTTGTACTTTTGTACAAAGGGGCTTATTTGGCAACTAATGAACTTAACCCATCTTTGCCTAGTGTGTTTGTTGATCTTTTGTAGGAATTTGAAGATGTGTTTCCCAAAGAGATACCTAGTGGATTACCCCCAATTAGAGGCATAGAACATCAAATTGACTTAATTCCTGGGGCAGCCATACCCAATCGTCCAGCATATAGAGCAAATCCAAGAGAAACAAAGGAGATCCAAACACAAGTGGAGGAGTTGCTAGCTAAAGGGTATGTGAGGGAAAGTCTTAGTCCTTGTTCGGTTCTTGTCATTCTTGTGCCAAAGAAGGATGGAACATCAAGGATGTGTGTGGATTGCAGAGCCATCAATAAAATCACTGTAAAGTATCGTCATCCTATTCCTAGATTAGATGATATGCTTGATGAGTTATATGGTTCTTGTTTGTTCACTAAAATAGACTTGAAATCTGGTTATTATCAAATTCGAATGAATGTTGGTGATGAATGGAAAACAACTTTTAAGACTAAGTATGGGTTGTATGAGTGGCTTGTTATGCCCTTTGGTCTTACTAATGCACCTAGCACATTCATACGATTGATGAACCATGTGTTACGAAATTACTTAGGTAAATTTGTTATTGTTTACTTTGATGATATTCTGATTTACTCTAAGTGTTTAGATGATCATGTTATGCATGTGCGAATTGTACTAGAGACACTTAGACAAGAAAAGTTATATGCAAACCTTAAAAAGTGTAGTTTTTGCATGAATAAGGTTAATTTTCTTGGTTTTGTTGTATCTAGTCAAGGCATAGAGGTTGATGAGGAGAAGGTTAGGGCTATTAAAGAGTGGCCAAAACCTAAAAATGCTAGTGAGGTGAGAAGTTTTCATGGGCTTGCTAGTTTCTATAGGAGATTCATTAAAGATTTCAGCACTATAGCCGCACCTTTGAATGAATTAGTTAAGAAAAATGTTGGATTTGTTTAGGGTGATGCACAAGAACATGCATTTAATGAACTTAAGGCAAAATTGTGTAATGCACCTTTACTTGCTTTACCTAACTTTGATAAAACTTTTGAGATTGAATGTGATGCTAGTGGCATAGGGATTGGAGCTGTTTTGATGCAGGATCAAAGACCACTAATGTATTTTAGTGAAAAGTTAAGTGGGGCAACCTTGAAATATCCAACTTATGATAAGGAATTATATGCATTGGTTTGAGCTTTGCAAATATGGCAACATTATTTATAGCCTAGGGAGTTTGTGATACACACTAACCATGAAAGTTTAAAGCATTTAAAGGGTCAAGATAAGCTGAACCGTAGGCATGCCAAATGGGTGGAGTTCATAGAAACATTCCCATATGTGATTAAGTACAAGCAAGGTAAAGAGAATGTGGTTGCTGATGCATTATCTAGAAGGTACACCTTACTTAACTCTCTTACTGCTAAATTATTAGGTTTTGAGTTTATAAAGGAGCTGTATCCACATGATGATGATTTTGGTGATATATATGCATCTTGTGACAATGGGGTTATTTCAGATGATTTTTACTTGTTTGATGGTTTATTATTTAAAAGAAATAGATTGTGCATTCCTAAGTGTTCTATAAGGGAATTATTAATTAAGGAGGCACATGGAGGAGGCTTAATGGGGCATTTTGGGGTAAATAAGACCTATGATATGCTGTTAGAACATTTCTTTTGGCCCGGCATCAAACATGATGTGTATAAAGTTTGTGAGCATTGCATTACATGTAGAGAGGCTAAGTCTAGGTTGAAACCGCATGGGTTATACACACCATTACCCGTTCCTAGTGAACCTTGGACTGATTTGTCTATGGATTTTGTGCTTGGATTGCCTAGAACTAGGAAAGGTCATGATAGTATCTTTGTTGTGGTTGAAAGATTTATTAAAATGGCTTATTTTATACCATGTCATAAAATTGATGATGCTAAGTTGATTGCTGATTTGTTTTTCAAAGAAGTTGTGCATTTACATGGCATACCTAGGAGCATTGTTAGTGATAGGGATGTTAAGTTTTTGAGTCATTTTTGGCATGTGTTATGGGGAAAGTTAGGAACTAAGCTATTGTTTTCAACTACTTGTCACCCTCAAACCGATGGGCAAACTGAAGTAGTTAATAGGACTTTGATTACTTTGCTTAGGGCAATCATAGAAAAGAACATTAGAATGTGGGAGGATTGTTTACCATTTGTGGAGTTTGCTTACAATAGGGTTGTTCATAGCACTACTAATTGCTCTCCATTTGAGATTGTTTATGGATTTAATCCACTTACTCCTATTGATTTATTGCCATTGCCACCTAACAATTTTATGAGTGTTGATGCTAATTCTAAGGCTGATTTGGTGAAGAAGTTACATAAGCAAGTTAAGGAGAGGATTGAGAAGCAAAATGCTAAAGTAGCTTCACATGTGAACAAGGGAAGGAAGATAATGATTTTTCAGCCTGGAGATTAGGTTTGGGTGCATTTTTGTAAAGAAAGGTTTCCACTTCAAAGGAAGTCTAAGCTAAACCCAAGAGGAGATGGTCCTTTTCAAATACTTGAAAGGATTAATGACAATGCATACAAAGTGGACCAACCTGGTGAGTATAATGTTAGTGCTTCATTCAATGTGGCTGATTTGAGTCCTTTTGATATAGGTGATGCTTTAGATTTGAGGACGAATCCTTTTGAGGAGAGGGGAAATGTTATGGAGCAGCCAACACACCAAGCTCAAAGAATTCAACATGATGAAGATGAGCATGGTCAAGAAGGCAAGGATCAAGTTCAAGAGGTTTTGAGTCCAATCAGCATGCCTCAAAGACCTATAACAAGGTCTCAATCTAAGAAGCTTCAAGAAGCCTTAATCCATCATCTACAAGGCTTAGTGAACTTAGCTAGTGAAAGTTTACAAGGACACCAAAGCTTTGTGCCAAGTGCAGCTCAAGTTCAATACAACTTAATTAAAGTCCAAGTTATTAATGGGTTTAATTATGTTAAATAAGGGCTGGACGAATTTGTTATTTTAAAAGCCCATTAGTTTTAGTTAGTTTAATTATTCTTAAAATAGGAAGTATGTCAAAATTCCTATTTGAGGTCTGATTAGATTAATTTCCTTTTTTTTGTGATTAGGGTTATTAGTTTTCCTTACTCACTAAGGAAAACCTTGTAAAGGCTATATATATATATGCCTTGGATGAATTTTATTATTCAGAATTGAAGTTTTAAAACCTAAAGGCTGTATGATATGGAACCTCCAAGAATAAGCTTCAGAACCCCTTTATGTATTCGAACCCCCAAAGCATTAACTTGAAAACCCCAATAGTCAATTCAGCAATAACCCCTAAGAATGGTTAGAAATCAGATTACTTAGATGATCAAAGAATTAGAATAAAGAAAACTCATTTCTAAATTCCAATTTTGAAACACTCCACAAGAAGATGATCAATCTACTTGAATGTTCCTTAAAGCATGTATTCTACACAAGAACACAAAGATAAAAGCAAAACAACCTTTAGGTTTTAAAACTTCAATTCTGAATAATAAAATTCATCCAAGGCATATATATATATAGCCTTTACAAGGTTTTCCTTAGTGAGTAAGGAAAACTAATAACCCTAATCACAAAAAAAGGAAATTAATCTAATCAGACCTTAAATAGGAATTTTGACATACTTCCTATTTTAAGAATAATTAAACTAACTAAAACTAATGGGCTTTTAAAATAACAAATTCGTCCAGCCCTTATTTAACATAATTAAACCCATTAATAACTTGGACTTTAATTAAGTTGTATTGAACTTGAGCTGCACTTGGCACAAAGCTTTGGTGTCCTTGTAAACTTTCACTAGCTAAGTTCACTAAGCCTTGTAGATGATGGATTAAGGCTTCTTGAAGCTTCTTAGATTGAGACCTTATTATAGGTCTTTGAGGCATGCTGATTGGACTCAAAACCTCTTGAACTTGATCCTTGCCTTCTTGACCATGCTCATCTTCATCATGTTGAATTCTTTGAGCTTGGTGTGTTGGCTGCTCCATAACATTTCCCCTCTCCTCAAAAGGATTTGTCCTCGAATCTAAAGCATCACCTATATCAAAAGGACTCAAATCAGCCACATTGAATGAAGCACTAACATTATACTCACCAGGTAGGTCCACTTTGTATGCATTGTCATTAATCCTTTCAAGTATTTGAAAAGGACCATCTCCTCTTGGGTTTAGCTTAGACTTCCTTTGAAGTGGAAACCTTTCTTTATGAAAATGCACCCAAACCCAATCTTCAGGCTGAAAAATCATTGGCTTCCTTCCCTTGTTCACACGTGAAGATACTTTAGCATTTTGCTTCTCAATCCTCTCCTTAACTTGCTTATGTAACTTCTTCACCAAATTATCCTTAGAATTAGCATCAACACTCACAAAATTGTTAGGTGGCAGTGGCAATAAATCAATAGGAGTAAGTGGATTAAATCCATAAACAATCTCAAATGGAGAGCAATTAGTAGTGTTATGAACAGCCCTATTGTAAGCAAACTCCACAAATGGTAAACAATCCTCCCACATCCTAATGTTCTTTTCTATGATTGCCCTAAGCAAAGTAATCAAAGTCCTATTAACTACTTCAGTTTGCCCATCGGTTTGAGGGTGACAAGTAGTTGAAAACAATAGCTTAGTTCCTAACTTTCCCCATAACACATGCCAAAAATGACTCAAAAACTTAACATCCCTATCACTAACAATGCTCCTAGGTATGCCATGTAAACGCACAACTTCTTTGAAAAATAAATCAGCAATCAACTTAGCATCATCAGTTTTATGACATGGTATAAAATGAGCCATTTTACTAAATCTATCAACCACAACAAAGATACTATCATGACCTTTCCTAGTTCTAGGCAATCCAAGCACAAAATCCATAGACAAATCAATCCAAGGGTCACTAGGAATGGGTAATGGTGTGTATAACCCATGTGGTTTCAACCTAGACTTAGCCTCTCTACATGTAATGCAATGCTCATAAACTTTATACACATCATGTTTCATGTCGGGCCAAAAGAAATGTTCTAACAGTATATCATAGGTCTTATTTACCCTAAAATGCCCCATTAAGCCTCCTCCATGTGCCTCCTTAATTAATAATTCCCTTATAGAACACTTAGGAATGCACAATCTATTTCTTTTAAACAATAAACCATCAAACAAGTAAAAATCATCTGAAATAACCCCATTGTTAGAAGATGCATATATATCACCAAAATCATCATCATGTGGATACAACTCCTTTATAAACTCAAAACCTAATAATTTAGCAGTAAGAGAGTTAAGTAAGGTGTACCTTCCAGATAATGCATTAGCAACCACATTCTCTTTACCTTGCTTGTACTTAATCACATATGGGAATGTTTCTATGAACTCCACCCATTTGGCATGCCTACGGTTCAACTTATCTTGACCCTTTAAATGCTTTAAACTTTCATGGTCAGTGTGTATCACAAACTCCCTAGGCCACAAATAATGTTGCCATGTTTGCAAAGCTCGAACCAATGCATATAATTCCTTGTCATAAGTTGGATATTTCAAGGTTGCCCCACTTAACTTTTCACTAAAATACATTAGTGGTCTTTGATCCTGCATCAAAACAGCTCCAATCCCTATGCCACTAGCATCACATTCAATCTCAAAAGTTTTATCAAAGTTAGGTAAAGCAAGTAAAGGTGCATTACACAATTTTGCCTTAAGTTCATTAAATGCATGTTCTTGTGCATCACCCCAAACAAATCCAACATTTTTCTTAACTAATTCATTCAAAGGTGCGGCTATAGTGCTGAAATCTTTAATGAATCTCCTATAGAAACTAGCAAGCCCATGAAAACTTCTCACCTCACTAGCATTTTTAGGTTTTGGCCACTCTTTAATAGCCCTAACCTTCTCCTCATCAACCTCTATGCCTTGACTAGATACAACAAAACCAAGAAAATTAACCTTATTCATGCAAAAACTACACTTTTTAAGGTTTGCATACAACTTTTCTTGTCTAAGTGTTTCTAGTACAATTCGCACATGCATAACATGATCATCTAAACACTTAGAGTAAATTAGAATATCATCAAATTAAACAATAACAAATTTACCTAAGTAATTTCGCAACACATGGTTCATCAATCGCATGAATGTGCTAGGTGCATTAGAAAGACCAAAGGGCATAACAAGCCACTCATACAACCCATACTTAGTCTTAAAAGCTATTTTCCATTCATCACCAACATTCATTCGAATTTGATAATAACCAGATTTCAAGTCTATTTTAGTGAACAAACAAGAACCATATAACTCATCAAGCATATCATCTAATCTAGGAATAGGATGACGATACTTTACAGTGATTTTATTGATGGCTCTGCAATCCACACACATCCTCTATGTTCCATCCTTCTTTGGCACAAGAATGACAGGAACCGAACAGGGACTAAGACTTTCCCTCACATACCCTTTAGCTAGCAACTCCTCCACTTGTGTTTGGATCTCCTTTGTTTCTCTTGGATTTTCTCTATATGCTGGACGATTGGGTATGGCTGCCCCAGGAATTAAGTCAATTTGATGTTCTATGCCTCTAATTCGGGGTAATCCACTAGGCATCTCTTTGGGAAACACATCTTAAATTCCTGCAAAAGATCAACAAACACACTAGGCAAAGATGGGTTAAGTTCATTAGTTACCAAATAAGCCCCTTTGTACAAAAGTACAAATATAGGCCGATTAGCATACAAGGCCTATCTAACCTCACTTGTCCTAGCTATTAAACTCAAATTCTTTTCTTTTTTCTCTCTAGGTTGAATCTCTTCTTTTGTTTTTCCCTCTTTCTTTTCACTCTCTAAAGAATTTTTCTTACTCTCCTTTTCTTTCTTTTTAGCCTCCACTCTTATTCTTTCCATTTTACATTGGTCTTCATACACCTCCTTTAAAGAAAGCGGTGTTAATATGATCTTGCGCCCATCCTTGGTAAAGTGATGCCGATTGAGGTACCCATCATGCTTGGTCTTTCTATCAATTTGCCATGGTCTACCAAGCAAAATATCTCCAGCATGCATAGGAACTACATCACACAATTGCTCATCATGATATTTACCAATTGAAAAGGAAATAATAGATTATCTATTTACCTTGACCTCTCCACAATCATTAAGCCATTGAAGTTTGTATGGTCGTGGGTGTGGTATAGTAGACATCCCCAATCTACTAATTAAGAATGAGCTCATTGCATTGGTGCAACTCCCTCCATCAATAATCATAAGACATGCCTTGCCTTGCACATGACACCTTGTATGGAATAAGTTGTCTCATTGCTCTTCAATGCAATCTTCCTTTATTTGAGTACTAAGAGCACGCCTTGTAACCAGAATGTCACCTTTGATTGGCTCCTCTATACTCCCATCACTATAACTTTCCAATTCAGGCATCTCATCCTCATCACTTTCATTATTGCCCTCTTCTTCGTGAGTCACAATTTCCCCATTCCTTATGATCATAGTTCTCTTATTAGGGCAATCTTTGCTCACATGACCTACTCCTTGACACTTCCAACACTTAATGTCTCTATTTCTCCCTTTAGGCTCATCGGTTTTGATTTTGTCCTTAGAGACCGAATCTACCTTCCCTGTAGCAACCTCATAAGCAACCTTATTCCCGCCCCTATAATCACTCTTTCCATCCTTTTTCCAATTAAAATTAGAACTAGAATAGGATTTGGAATTGTACCTTGTCGCCCCTCTTCCTTGGAGTTGCCTTTCTATCTTGACGGCCATGTGCACCATCTCCTCTAAATCTTCATATTTGTGTAAATCTACTCGGTCAGATATGTCTTTGTTTAGACCAGCCAAGAAGCGTGCCATAGTGATCTCCACATCTTCATCTATATCAGCCTTAGTCATGAGCATCTCCATCTCTTTATGGTAATCATCCACACTCTTACTACCTTGTTTAAGAACTTGAAGTTTTTGTGCAAGTTCCCTATGATAGTGTTTAGGCACAAATCGCTTCCTCATTACAATCTTGAGCTCAAGCCAATTATCAATTGGGTACTCCAAATTCCTTCGCCTATTAATCACCAAATGGTCCCACCAAGCAATAGCATAATCAGAAAATTGAGTAACCGCCAATTTTACCTTCTTTTCCTCACTAAATTGATGGCAATCAAATATAAGCTCCAATTGCTTCTCCCATTGTAAATAGGACTCCGGATCTGATTTACCTTGAAAGTTAGGTATCTTATGTTTGATGCTTCCCAAATTTTGATCTACATCATCTTTATTGCCTTAGTTTCTTCCATTGTATGGAACCGGTTGTAACCTTCCTCTTCCTCTACCTCGGCCTTGTCTACCTCCACCTCTTGGTACTACTTCTGCATAGGCCTCATCTTCATCCTCATTGTCAACATTGCCTTCTACTTCCTCATTACGGTTTGGTGTTGTTGCCCTTTCAACCGCTCCTAGCCTTGTATCCATGCGGTTTAATCTCTCTATTATAGTCTCAAAATTTGTATTCATACGTGCAAATTGCCTTTGTTGAGCCTCACATAGCAAAGTTTCATCAACTTTACCCTCATCGTTATTTTCACCTTCGTTTGACATTGTTGTAAAAGAATGTTAGAAACAAAAAAAATAATAATTTAAAATCCTCACAAGCACTCCCTCACGTGTTTGCACTCAAATGATAGGGGTGGTCACTTGTGTTTAACTCAATTTGATGCTTCACTCGTCTTCCTCTCACCACTCAAGCTAATTCTTTTATGTTCTTAGGTGAATCACACTTTTAGAACAAATCAATTAGATTGAAGCAATATTCAAGTAGAACTTTCAAAAGTGAAATTTTCAAAACAAGTTTGAGGCAATTCGGTTAAAAAAAAAACAACAATTCAGAAGCAATAAAATAGGAAAACTCAAAAAGATGCAAAAGACATGTAAGAAATACAAAGATCTTCTAGAATAGAAAAGAAAATGAATTTAGAAGTTATTTTAAGGAGAAAAGTCAAATCTGCCTCAATAAGTAATATTCCATAATGAGCAAGTATTGTAAAGATATGCAAAATCCTTAATAGATAAGTAATACAAGATATGACAAGATCTAGTTAGATATGTCAATTATAAACCAAATAGGATTAGGAAACCTAAATCAGACCTGATGAGGATATTAATCACTTAAACAATATTCCTTAATGAGCAAGGAATGGAAGGAAATGCAAATCAGACCTGATTAGGATATAAATTACTCAAGAATCTCAATTTCCTTTTCTAATAACTTTCTCTTTTTTTCTCACGATTTTTTTTTTTGCTTCTTTTTTTTTTCAAATTTCTTCTCTTTTTTTTTTGCACGAATTTTTTTTTTAAATACTTTCAACTATGAACACAAATCTAAATTTTAGAATGCAAAACAATTGACTATCTTAAAGGAAAAAAAATAAAGACTAACAAATAAGAACAAAGAACAAAACACAAGAATGAAGAATAAAAATAAATAAGAACGATTTTAAAAGAATAAGAAAAACATAAGAAATCAGGATTAAGAATAAAAATTATAAAAGATAAAACCTGATCTAGAGCCAAAGCTCTGATACCAAATGATACGGAACCTCTAAGAATAAGCTTGAGAACCCCTTTATGTATTCGAACCCCCAAAGCATTAACTTGAAAACCCCAATAGTCAATTCAGCAACAACCCCTAAGAATGGTTAGAAATCAGATTACTTAGATGATCAAAGAATTAGAATAAAGAAAACTCATTTCTAAATTCCAATTTCGAAACACTCCACAAGAAGATGATCAATCTACTTGAATGTTCCTTAAAACATGTATTCTACACAAGAACACAAAGATAAAAGCAAAATAGCCTTTAGGTTTTAAAACTTCAATTCTGAATAATAAAATTCATCCAAGGCATATATATATATATAGCCTTTACAAGGTTTTCCTTAGTGAGTAAGGAAAACTAATAACCCTAATCACAAAAAAAGGAAATTAATCTAATCAGACCTTAAATAGGAATTTTGACATACTTCCTATTTTAAGAATAATTAAACTAACTAAAACTAATGGGCTTTTAAAATAACAAATTCGTCCAGCCCTTATTTAACATAATTAAACCCATTAATAACTTGGACTTTAATTAAGTTGTATTAAACTTGAGCTGCACTTGGCACAAAGCTTTGGTGTCCTTGTAAACTTTCACTAGCTAAGTTCACTAAGCCATGTAGATGATGGATTAAGGCTTCTTGAAGCTTCTTAGATTGAGACCTTGTTATAGGTCTTTGAGGCATGCTGATTGGACTCAAAACCTCTTGAACTTGATCCTTGCCTTCTTGACCATGCTCATCTTCATCATGTTGAATTCTTTGAGCTTGGTGCGTTGGCTACTCCATAATAATTTGACTTGTGTTTTTGATGTGCTTAGAGAAGAGAAGTTGTATGCTAATCTAAAGAAATGTTGTTTTTGCACTAATGAAATTACTTTTCTTGGATATATTGTCAATGACAAGGGCATTCATGTTGATCAAAAAAAGGTAAAAGTAATTAAAGAATGGCCAACACCCACAAGTGTAAGTGATGCAAGAAGCTTTCATCGTTTAGCTAGCTTTTATAGAAGGTTCATTAAAAAATTTTCTACCATAGCTGCACCTTTAACTGAATGCATCAAAAAGAATATTGGTTTTAAGTGGGGAATTGAACAAGACGAGGCTTTTAACTTTCTAAAAGACAAATTAAGTTCTGTGCCCTTGTTATCTTTGCCAAATTTTACTAAACCTTTTGAGATTGAGTGCGATGCAAGTGGCATAGGTATTGGAGGAGTTTTGATGCAATAAGGCAAGCCCATAACATTCTTTAGCGAAAAGCTAAGTGGAGCAAGTCTAAACTATCCTACATATGACAATGAGTTCTATGCATTGGTGAGGGTTCTAAGGACATGGCCGCATTACCTTGGTTATAAAGAATTCATAATTCACACTGACCATGAGTCCTTGAAGTATCTTAAAGGACAAGGAAAGCTCAACAAGAGACATGCAAAATGGGTGGAATTCATTGAATCCTTTCCATACATCATTAAGTACAAACAAGGGAAAGAAAATGTGGTGGCTGATGCATTATCAAGAAGGTATACCTTGATCTCTAAACTTGACGCAAAATTATTAGGATTTGAATACATCAAAGATATTTATTCTAATGATCTTGATTTTGGTAATGTTTATGGGGCATGTGAGAAAGGGTGTTTTGATAAGTTTTATAAGTTTAATGGTTTTCTTTTTTGGGAAAACAAATTGTGTGCGCCACAAAGTTCTTTAAGAGAGTTGCTTATGAGAGAGGCATATAACGGAGGTTTAATGGGGCATTTTGAGATTAATAAAACTTTGGATGTGTTGGGTGACCATTTATTTTGGCCACACATGAAAAGGGATGTTAAGAGAATTTATGAGAAATGCATTACTTGCAAACAAGCCAAATCCAAAGCAATGCCACATGGTTTGTATACACCTCTTACCATACCAAATGAACCTTGGGTAGACATTTCTATGGATTTTGTTTTAGGATTACCTAGGTCCAAGGGAGGGAGAGCTTCCATTTTTGTTGTTATAGACAGGTTTAGCAAAATGGCACATTTCATTCCATGTCACAAGACCAATGATGCAGCCCATATTGCTAATCTATTCTTCAAGGAGATTGTTAGGCTACATGGAGTGCCAAGGACCATTGTGAGTGATAGGGATGTCAAATTCCTAAGTCACTTTTGGAAGACTCTTTGGGGAAAGATGGGGACAAAGCTTTTGTATTCTACAACTTGTCATCCACAAACGGATGGACAAATGGAGGTTGTCAATAGGACACTTTCAAAACTTTTGAGGGCTGTCATCCAAAGAAATCTGAAGAATTGGGAAGAATGTTTGCCACATGTGGAATTTGCTTACAATAGGAGTGTGCATGGTTCAACAAATTGCTCACCATTTGAAGTTGTGTATGGATTCAACCCATTGACTCCATTAGATTTGCTACCATTGCCATTGGACAAAGCTAATCTAGAGGGGAAATAAAAAGCTGAGTTCATCAAGACTTTGCATGAGAGGGTGCATGCAAACATTGAGAAGAAGACACTCCAATATGAAAAGCAACACAACAAAGGGAGGAAGCAAGTCATTTTTGAGCCCGGAGATTGGGTGTGGGTGCACTTGAGGAAGGAAAGATTTCCTAACCAAAGGAAATCAAAGCTTATACCAAGAGCAGATGGTCCTTTTAAAGTGCTTCAACGCATCAACAACAATGCCTATAAGCTAGAAATTCCAAGTGAGTATGGCAATGTTAGTGCTACTTTCAATGTTAGTGACTTGTCTTTGTTTGATGTAGGTGATAAAGATGATGGAGCTGATTTGAGGACAAATCCTTTTGAAGAAAGGGGGAATGAGGTGAATCCAAGTTCAAAGCTTAAAGAGATCCAAGATCCATTAATAGTACAAAAAGGCCCAATCACAAGGTCCAAATCCAAGAAGCTTCAAGAAGCCATATTGGGTTTAATTAGGAACATTTGGAAAGCCCAAGAATTTTAACCCAATAAGGCATCCATGGAGGCCCAAGGAATAATATTTAACTTATTTTTGTGTTTATAACAATTAGGGTTACATGTAGCCACCATATACAAGTTAATGGGGTAATTAATACCAAGTAATGGCTATTAATGTGGGTAGTGGTTATTAAGAGTTAATGGGGTAATTAATACCAAGTAATGGCTATTAATGTGGGTGGTGGTTATTAAGGCCATTTAAGAGTAAAAGTAATCCTATGTGTGTGAGTCTATTTTAGTAGTGTGTGCATGGACTTGTACTCTATATAAACAAGTCCTTTTCTTTCTTTTGTAGCATGAATGAATGAATTTGATATAGGAATTATAACTTTGTTTGAGTTTTATTGTGAGGAATTTTGTCTTTAATTTCTTGCATAAACTTTGTGACTTATCAAGCTTTATTCTAGCTTGTGGTGTCAAAATCTAAATCTTTCTTTTCTTGTTATTTATCAAACTTTCTTGTTTGTGGCATAAGAGGAAATTAAAAGTCTATCTTAGTATCTTTATCCTTGTTGGTAAAGGGGTTAAGTAGCATCTATCTTCTTACTTCAATCTTTGAACGATCCGAATTTATGGATTAAATTGGTAATTTCTAGTTTTCTTCTAATTCAACTTATCATAGTATTCTTTCTATTGGGGAGTTAATTGATGAAACCTATAATTCCCATCAGGCTTTATTGAATACATAATTTGTGCAAGTTTGTGCATGTTCAAATGCAAAATGTGAACTCGTGCAAATTTGTACACAAGTTATTTGAAACATGTTATCCAATGTTCCAATTGGATATTCACAATACTAAATACATTTTCTAGAATTCTAATCCCATAAATTTATTTAACATTATTGAATGCTAAATTTTTCCACCTTTGTGCATGTTTGAGTGCAAAATGTGAGCTCCTGTAAATCTGTGCACAAATGATTTAAAACTTGTTTTGCAATGGTCCATTTGCATAATTACAAGGAAAATTACAAATTATATTATTCAAAACTCATAAATCAAATTTACATAATTAAATGCACAATTTGTGCACATTTGTGCATGTTTGAACGCAAATGTGAACTCGTGCAAATTTGTGTACAAATGGTTTTAAACATATTATCCAATGTTTCAATTGCATATTTACAATACTAAGAACATATTCTATAATTATAATATCATAAATATAATTGGCATTATTGAATGAATAATTTGTGCACGTTTGTTCATGTTTGAACGCAAAATGAGAACTCTAACAAATTTGTGCTCAAATGGTTTAAAACACGTTTTCCAATTGTGAAATTGCATAATTACAAGCCAAATTAAAAGTTATATCATTCAAAACTCATAAATCAAATTGACATAATTTAATACACAATTTGTGCACATTTGCGCATGTTTGAATGCAAAACGTGAACTCATGCAAATTTTTGCACAAACGGTTTTAAACATGTTATCCAATGTTCCAGTTGCATATTCATAATACTAAGTCATTATTTTAGCATTCTAATCTCATAAATATAATTTGCATTATTGAATACACAACTTGTGCTTGTTTGTGCATGTTTGAATGCAGAATGTGAACTCGTGTAAATTTGTACACAAATTATTTGAAACACATTATCCAATGTTCCAATTGCATATTCAAAATAAGAATTACATATTCTAGAATTCTAATCTTATAAATTTAAATAACATTATTGAAAGTCAAATTTTCCCACGTTTATGAATATTTGAGTGCAAAACGTGAACTCTTGCAAATATGTGCATAAATGGTTTAAAACTTGTTTTCCAACAATCCAATTGTATATTTATGAGAAAAATTACAAACTATATAATTCCAAATCTTAAATCAAATTTACATAATTGAATGCACAATTTGTGCACATTTGCTCATGTTTGAATGCAAACGTGAACTTGTGCAAATTTGTGCACAAATGGTTTCAAACATGTTATTCAATGTTCCAATTGCATATTTACAATGCTAAGTACATATTCTAGCAATCTAATATCATAAATATAATTGGCATTATTGAATGCATAATTTGTGCACGTTTGTTCATCTTTGAAAACAAAATGCGAACATCGGCAAATTTATGCTCAAATGGTTTAAAACACGTTCTACAATGGTGAAATTGCATACTTACAAGTCAAATTACAAGTTATATCATTCCAAACTCATAAATCAAATTGACATAATTGAATACACAATTTATGCACATTTGCAAATGTTTGAACGCAAAATGTGAACTCATGCAAATTTTTGCACAAATGGTTTTAAATAATCCAATGTTCCAATTGCATATTAATAATATTAATTACATATTTTGGAATTCTAATCTCATAAACTTAGTTAACATTATTGAATGCCAAATTTGTCTACATTTGTGCATGTTTGAGTGCCAAAAGTGAACTCTTGCATGTGCATAAATGGTTTAAAACATATTTTCCAATGGTCCAATTGCATATTTATGAGAAAAATTAAAACTTATGTCATTCCAAAATCATAAATCAAATTTATATATTTGAATACACAATTTGTACACATTGTGTATGTTTGAACGCAAATGTGAACTCATGCAAAGTTGTGCACAAATGGTTTTAAGCATGTTATCCAATGTTCCAATTGCATATTTTCAATTCTAAGTACATATTCTATCATTCTAATATCATAAATATAATTGGCATTATTGAATGCAGAATTTTTGAATGTTTGTTCATGTTTGAAAGCAAAATAAGAACTCCAGCAAATTTGTGCTCAATTGGTTTAAAACACATTTTCAAATGGTGAAATTGCGTATTTACAAGCCAAATTACAAGTTATATCATTCAAAACTCATAAATCAAATTGACATAATTGAATACACAATTTGTGCACATTTTGTGCCTATTTGAACGCAAAATGTCAATTCGTGCAAATTTTTGCACAAATGGTTTTAAACATGTTATTCAATGTTCCAATTGTGTATTCACAATTCTAAGTACATATTCTAGCATTCTAATCTTATAAATATAATTGGCATTATTTAACTCACAATTTGTGCACGTTTGTACATGTTTGAATGCAAACTTGAACTCGTCCAAATTTGTGCACAAATGATTTTAAACATGTTATCCAATGTTGCAATTGAATATTAATAATACTAATTATGTATTCTAGCATTCTAATCTCATAAATATAATTGGCATTATTGAATGCACAATTTGTGCATGTTTGAATGCAAAACGTGAACTCCAGCAAATTTGCGCTCAAATGTTTTAAAACTTGTTATCCAATGTTCCAATTGGATATCACAATACTAAACCATTATTTTAGCACTCTAATTTCATAAATATAATTAGCATTATTGAATATACAATTTGTGCATGTTCGAACGCAAAATGTTAACTCGTGCAAATTGGTACACAAATTGTTCGAAACATGTTATCCAACTTTCCAATTGCATATTCACAATACTAAATACATATTCTAGAATTCTAATATCATAACTTTAGTTAGTATTATTAAATGCCAAATTTGTCAACGTTTGTGCATGTTTGAGTGCAAAATGTGAACTCCTGCAAATCTGTGCATAAATCATTTAAAATATGTTTTCCAATGGTCCAATTGCATATTTATTAGAAAATTTACAAATTATATCTTTCCAAACTCGTACATCAAATTTACATAATTGATGCACAATTTGTGCACATTTACGCATGTTTGAACGCAAATGTGAACTCTTTCAAATTTGTGCACAAATGGTTTTAAACATATTATCTAATGTTCCAATTGCATATTTAGAATACTTAGTACATATTCTAGCATAATATAATTGTCATTATTGAATGCACAATTTGTGCACATTTGTTTATGTTTGAATGCAAAATATGAACGCTAGTAAATTTGTGGTAAAATGGTTTAAAAACATTTTCCAATGGTGAAATTGCGTATTAACAAGCCAAATTACAACTTATATGATTCCAAAGTCATAAATCAAATTATCATAATTGAATACACAATTTGTGCACATTTGACCATATTTGAACGCAAAACATAAACTCGTGCAAATTTTTGCTCAAACGGTTTTAAATATATTATCGAATGTTCCAATTGCATATTCATAATTCTAAGTACATATTATGGTATTCTAATATCATAAATATAATTGGCATTATTTAATGCACAATTTATGCACATTTGTTCATGTTTGAACACAAACGTGAACTCGTGCAAATTTCTGCACAAATGGTTTTAAACATATTATCCAATGTTCCAATTGCATATTAATAATACTAAGTATAGCATTCTAATCTCATAAATATGATTGGCATTATTAAATGCACAATTTGTGCATGTTTGAACGCAAAATGTGAACTTCGGCAAATTTGTGGTTAAATTGCTTAAAACATGTTATCCAATGTTCCAATTCTATATTCACAATACTAAGCCATTATTTTAGCATTCTAATCTTATAAATATAGTTGTCATTATTGAATACACAATTTGTGCATGTTTGTGCATGTTCGAATTCAAAATGTGAACTCGTGCAAATTTGTACATAAATTGTTCAAAACATGTTATCCAATGTTCCAATTGCATATTCGCAATACTAATTACATATTCTATAATTCTAATCTTATAAATTTAGTTAACATTATTGAATGCCAAATTTGTCCACGTTTGTGCATGCTTGAGTGCAAAATGTGAACTCCTGCAAATCTATGCATAAATGGTTTAAAACATGTTTTCCAATGGTCCAATTGCATATTTTTGAGCAAAATTACAAATTATATTATTCCAAACTCGTAAATCAAATTTACATAATTGAATGCACAATTTGTGCACATTTGTGAATGTTTGAACGCAAACGTGAACCCATCCAAATTTGTGCACAAATGGTTTTAAGCTTGTTATCTAATGTTCCAATTGCACATTTACAATACTAAGTGCATATTCTAGCATTCTAATATCATAAATATAATTCACATTATTGAATGCACAATTTTTGCACATTTTTTCATATTTAAATGCAAAACGAGAACTCCAACAAATTTTTGCTCAATTAGTTTAAAACGCATTATCCAATGGTGAAATTGTGTATTTACAAGAAAAATTACAAGTTATATCATTCCAAACTCATAAATCAAATTGACATAATTGAATACATAATTTGTGCAAATTTGCACATGTTTGAACGCAAAATGTCAACTTGTACAAATTTTTGCACAAACGGTGTTAAACATGTTATTCAGTATTTCTGTTGCATATTAATAATTCTAAGTACTTATTCTAGCATTCTAATCTCATAAATATAATTGGCATTATTTAATGCACAATTTGTGCATGTTTGTACATGTTTGAACAGAAATGTGGACTCGTGCAAATTTGTGCACAAATGGTTTTAAACATGTTATCCAATGTTCCAATTGCATACTAATAATACTAAGTACATATTCTAGCATTCTAATCTCGTAAATATAATTGGCATTATTGAATGCACAATTGGTGCATGTTTGAATACAAAATGTGAACTCCAGCAAATTTGTGCTTAAATGGTTTAAAACACATTTTCCATTGGTGAAATTGCATATTTACAAGTGAAATTGCAAATTATATCATCCTAAACTCATAAATCAAATTACCATAATTGAATACACAATTTGAGCACATTTGTGCATGTTTGAACGCAAAACGTGAACTCGTGCAAATTTTTGCACAAATGATTTTAAACATGTTATCCAATGTTCCAATTGCATATTAATAATACTAAGTACATATTCTAGCATTCTATTCTCATAAATATAATTGGCATTATTTAATGCATAATTTGTGTGTCATTGTACATATTTGAACACAAAGGTGAACTCATGCAAATTTGTGCACAAATGGTTTTAAACATGTTATCCAATGTTCTAATTACATATTCATAATTCTAAGTACTTATTCTAGCATTCTAATCTCATAAATATAATTGGCATAATTCAATGCACAATTTCTTCATGTTTGAACGCAAAACGTGAACTTCGGTAAATTTTTGCTCAAATGTTTTAAAACTTGTTGTCCAATGTTCCAATTGCATATTCACTATACTAAGTCATGATTTTACCATTCTAGTCTTATAAATATAATTGGCATTATTGAATACACAACTTGTGCATGTTCAAACACAAAATGTGAACTCGTGCAAATTTGTTTTCAAATTATTCGAATCACGTTATCCATTGTTCCAATTGCATATTCACAATACTGATTACATATTCTAGAATTCTAATCTAATAAATTTTGTTAATAATATGAACCCTAAAAGGGATCAAAAGTGTCTGAATATGAAGAATTCAAGCTAATTAGTTTGATATGGATGAATTTTGAGTTATTTTCTTATTTTGGAGTCAATAAGGAAAATTCAAGAATATTCTAGAAGATGTGAGAAGATTCAAGGATATTCCAAGTCAAAGTCAATAAGTCATCATGTCAAAGTCAAAGTCAAAGTCAAGGGTCAATAGTCAACATGTGACATGGCATGCTTTAATGCTTAGTTGTCATGACTTGTCATTTTGTTTAGTTTTTATGAGTTGTCATTTTGCTTAGTTGTAATGAGTTGTCATTAGCTATCAATTTTGACTTTTTAAAGATGAGTTGTCCTATTTTGAAGGAAACCTCCTTGTTTAAGGATTTTCCTATATAGGTATCTTTGGGAATAAGGAAGAAAACCTTTTCCTTCAAGGATTAGGTTGTTTACATGCCTATATAAGGGCTATAAATATGTAAAACGAATTTTAGAGAAGCATTGAAATATTAAAAAGTGAGTTTTTCCTTAAACTTTGTTCTTTTGAAACTTTGCAAGTTTACTTGAATTGTTTCACATTTACCTTTCATCACAATTCCTATGTTATATTAGACTTAGAATTGAGTGATTGTTCATCTTTTAATAGTTAAGTATCTTGCTTTAATTTAATAAGCAAGGGGTTTAGATCCATCAACACAACCTCTCCTTGATGATACTTGGGCTAGATTTAAAAGTTGGATGCATGTTCTATCTCTGTTAAAGGTAGGGTTTGTAGCAATTAACATTATTGAATGCCAAATTTGTAAATATATGTGTATGTAGTGCAAAACGTGAACTCCTACAAATTTGTGCATAAATGGTTTAAAACATGTTTTCCAATGGTCCAATTGCATACTTACGAGCAAAATTACAAATTATATCATTCCAAACTCATAGATCAAATTTACATAATTGAATTTACATTTGCGCATGCTTGAATGCAAATGTGAACTCGTGCAAATTTTTGCACAAATGATTTTAAACATGTTATCCAATGTTCCAATTGCATATTTACAATACTAAGTACATATTCTATCATTCAAATATCATAAATATAATTGGCATCACTGAATGCACAATTTATGCACATTTCTTCATGTTTGAATGCAACGTGAACTCCAGCAAATTTATGCTCAATTGGTTTAAAACACATTTTCCAATGGTGAAATTGCGTATTTAAAAGCAAAATTACAAATTATATCATTCCAAACTCATAAGTCAAATTGACATAATCAAATAAATAATTTATGAACACTTGCATGTTTGAACGTGAAACGTGAACTCGTGCAAATTTTTGCACAAATGGTTTTAAAAATGTTATCTAATGTTCCAATTGCATAATCACAATTCTAAATACATATTCTATCTTTCTAATCACATAAATATAATTGGCATTATTTAATGCATAATTTGTGCACGTTTGTACATGTCTGAATGCAAACTTGAACTTGTGCAAATTTGTGGACAAATGGTTTTAAACATGTTATCCAATGTTGCAATTGTATATTCATAATACTAAGTACATATTCTAGCATTCTAATCTCATAAATATAATTGGCATTATTGAATGCATAATTTGTACATGTTTGAATGCAAAACGTGAACTCCGACAAATTTATACTCAAATGATTTAAAACTTTTTATCCAATATTCCAATTGCATATTCACAAACCAAATTCATTATTTTAGCATTATAATCTCATAAATATAATCGGTATTATTGAATAAAAAATTTGTGCATGTTCGAACGCAAAATCTTAACTCATGCAAATTTGTACACAAATTGTTCGAAACACATTATCCAATGTTCCAATTGCATATTTACAATACTAGGTACATATTCTAGCATTCTAATATCATAAATATTATTGGCATTATTGAATGCACAATTTGTGCACATTTATTTATATTTGAATGCAAAATGTGATACGAACCCCTACCTATAATAAAGATAGAACGCGCATCCAACTTTGAAATCTAGCTCAAGGATCATCAAGGATAGTTGTGTTGATTTAGTTAAACCCCTTACTTATTAAATTAAAGCAAGATACTTAGCTATTATAAGATGAACAATCATACAATTCTAAGTCTAATCTAACCTAACAACTGTAATGAAAGGTAAAAGTGAAACAATTCAAGTAAATTTGCAAAGTTTCAAAAGAACAAAGTTTAAGGAAAAACCTCATTTTTAATATTTCAATGCTTAAAATTCGTTTCTCAGAGGGTTAGCCCTTATATAGGCATGTAAACAACCTAATCCTTGAAGGAAAAGGTTTTATTCCTTATTCCTAAAGATACCTATATAGAAAAATCCTTAATTAAGGAGATTTCCTTCAAAATAGGAAACTATTGACAACTCATCTTTAAAAAGTCAAAATTGACAACTCATTACAATTCATGACAACTAAGCAAAATGATAACTCATGACAACTAAGCATTGAAGCATGCCATGTCATATGCCATGTCACATGTTGACCATTAACCCTTGACTTTGACTTGTTAACTATTTGACTTTGACTTATTGACTTTGACTTAGAATATTCTTAAATCTTTTCACATCTTCTAGAATCTTCCTTATTGACTCCAAAATAGAAAAAATAACTTGCAAATTCATCTAATTCAAGCTAATTAATTTCATAATAGGAAATTAAGCTAATTAGCTTGAATTCTTCATCATACGGCTCCAAGCTTGTACTTGTAGTCAAATCCACTAACTTGCTTGTAATGTGAAAGACAAGCAAATTCAATGCTTGTTTGAACTTCTTTGTCCTTGATCTTGGTATTGTTCCCTCATAATGCAGTGGATCACTTGGTTTGATGGGCTTGCTTAGCTTGGTTGCATCATTCCCCCCTTTCCTCAAGATGATTCGTCCTCGAATCAGCACCTACATCAAAATCAAAAAGAGATAAATCAGTAACATTAAATGTAGCACTTACACCATACTCACTGGGTAAGCCAACCTTGTAAGCATTTTCATTAGTGCGCTATAACACTTGGAAGGGTCAATCACCACGTGGCATCAATTTAGATTTCCTTTGAGTGGGAAATCTTTCTTTACACAAATGTACCTAAACCCAATCACTTGGTTTAAATACAACTTTTACATGCCCCTTGTTTGCATGTTTGGTATATTGCTCATTCTTTCTTTCAAGATTTGTTCGCACCTTTTCATGTAAGGACTTCACAAATTTTGCCTTCTTCTTTCCATCTAGATTTACTTATTCACTCAAAGGTAAAGAAATCAAATCTAAAGGACTCAATGGAATAAAACCATAAACAATCTCAAAAGGACAGAAATTGGTAGAAGAATGCACACTACAATTATAAGAAAATTCAATATGTGGCAAGCAATCTTCCCATGACTTCAAATTATGCCTAACCATGGTTCTTAGTAATTGAGATAAAGTTCTATTAACTACCTTAGTTTGCCTATCAGTTTGTGGATGACATGTTGTAGAAAATAAAAGTTTAGTGCCCAATTACCCCACAAAGTCTTCCAAAAGTAGCTTAAAAAACTTAGCATCTCTATCACTCATAATTATTCTAAGCATGCCATGCAAACGAACAATCTCTTTAAAGAACAAATCTGCAACATGTTGTGCATCATTATTTTTTCTACATGCTATAAAGTGAGCCATTTTAGAAAACCTATCTACAACAACATATATTGAATCATGTCCTCACCTAATCCTAGGTAAACTAAGCACAAAATCCATGGAAATATCAATCCAAGGTTTTAATTTAAACTTAGCTTGTTTACACATAATGCACTTATCATAAATTCTAACATTATCTTTTTTCATGTTAGGCTAATAAAAGTGATAATGTAAAACATCCAAAGTCTTGGCTATACCAAAATGTCCCATTAAACCACCCTCATGTGCTTCACGAACAAGCAATTCACGCATAGAATAGTTAGGAACACATAACCATTTCTCTTTAAACTAGTAACCATCATGCCTATAGAACTTTTCAAAAGCAATATTTTCACATGCATGATAAACACTACCAAAATCAATGTCATTCTCATACAACTCTTTTATGTATTCAAATCCTAGCAATTTGGCATCTAAGGAAGTAAGTAAAGTATACCTTTTTGAAAGTGCATTAGCCATAACATTCTCTTTACCTTGCTTATATTTAATGACATAAGGAAATGACTCAATGAATTCACTCCACCTAGTATGTTGTTTGTTAAGCTTGTTTTACCCCTTCAAGTGCTTCAAGGATTCAAGATCAGCATGTATCATGAACTCTTTAGGCAATAAATAATGCTGCCATGTCTCTAAAGCACGAACTAAGGCATACATGTTTTTATCATAAGTGGGGTACTTCAAGCTTGCACCATTTAACTTTTCACTAAAATAAGCAATTAGTTATCCATCTTACATTATAACAGCCCTAATTCCCAAACCTGTAGCATCACATTCAATTTTAAATTTTTTAGAAAAGTTAGGTAGAGTAAGTAAAGGAGTAGATGTCAACTTATCCTTAAGCATGTTAAATACTTATTCTTGTGCTTCTCCCCACTTGAAGCCATCATTTTTCTTGATGATTTTGGTCAATGGTGTTGCAATGGTACTAAAATCCCTCACAAATTACCTATAAAAGCTTGCAAGACCGTGAAAACTTCGCACATCACCAACTCCTCTAGGCGTAAGCCAATCTTTAATTTCCTTGACCTTCTCTTCATCTACCTCTATTCCTCTTATTGGCGGAAAACCACTAGGAATATTATCGGGAAACACATATTGAAATCCCTGCAATAATCTCATAAAAGAACTAGGCAAAGAAGGGTCAAGATCGTTAAAGCTCAAATAAGATTCCTTATAAACAAGTACAAGCATAGGCTGCCTTAAAAGTAAAGCTTTCCTCACATCTTTTTCTTTTGCATAAAAACTTCCTTTTCTCGCTTTTTTTACCTCATTCATACTCAACTCTCCTTTTCCATGCACATCACTCTTCTTTTTCTCATTGTGCATCCCCTCAAGCTCTCCTTTTTCCACTCTTTGCTCACTCCTCTCATTGCTTTTCTCATAGCTCTCCTTTTGCTTGTTTACCTTTTCTTTTTTATGCAAAATCTCTCTTTCACTCTCTCTCTCTCTTTATATTGCCTTTTCTTTTTAAACTCTTCAAATCTTTGCTTTAGGACTTTTTGGTCCTCATACACTTCTTTAGGGGTTAAAGGTTTAAGGGTAATGGGTACATCATTCATTACAAAAGAATATCTATTAGAAAACCCATTGTGATTAGCCCTCCTATCATATTGCCAAGGACGCCCCAAAAGAATATGACAAGCTTGCATAGGCACTACATCACACAATACTTCATCTTCATAGTTGCCTATGGAAAATGCTATCTTGTTTAGTCACTTTTATCTTCCTATAATCATTCAACCATTGTAATGTGTAAGGCCTAGGGTGCTTCATGGTATATAAATGCAATTTCTCAACTAACATGGTACTAGCTACATTTATGCAACTACCCCCATCAATGATCATGCAACATACCTTATCTTGCACCTTACATCTAGTGTGAAAAATGTTCTCACATTGTGCCTCATCCTCCATCTTGGTTTGCACATTCATAATTCACCTTGTAACAAGCAATTCACCATGTGATGGACTTTGTACAACCTCATCATCACTTGTATCCTCAAGCTCGAGCATCTCCAAATTGCACTCGTCATCCTTTTGTTCATGTCTCTCATGGGTTCTAGTATTGGCTATACTAGCATCTCCATGATGACTTGACTCCATCTTGTCTACTCAATCTGCCAAGTCTCCAATTTGATTTGCTAAATCTAGTCCCAACTTCTCAAACAATTGGGTCATGGATTTCATGTACATCTTCTGATCGATCATTCCTTCTTCACCTTTTTAAGCCATTGCTTTAATTTTTCCTAAAAGAATTTATTAGTAGCAAAAAAAATCTCACAAAACACTCCCTCACGTGTTTCTCTCAATTTAAGTGGTACTCACACCCGTGTTTCACTCAATAAGGCTCTTACCCTCTTATGAGCTCACCACTTGCCTTTTACCACTCAAATTCCCCAAATCTTGGTTCTAATAAAATTAATGCAAATTATGCAAGAATTGCTTAATCAATTCAATACCACAATCACAAAAATCAAATTAAACTTAAAATTCAAAGTGACTATTCATGAATCAAATAAACAAGAAAAATAAGCAAGTGAACAAAACTTCGCTTAAAATCAAGAATAAAACCTAATTTTTAGAAGCCAAGAAATCGCACACAATGAAAAGTAACAAAAGAAGTCAAATATGAGTTCTAAACCCACAAAGACAACTAATAACATAATTCTGAATTACAACAAAGTAACATTTTTTTTCAATAGATGCAGAAATTGAACAAACTAAATCAATTAAGGGTTGATTTTGAACCTTTTTGCTTAAAACACAAAGATTGGATTTTTTTTTTTGAATTTTTTTTTGAAATTGAGAAGAATTGAGAAGAAGAAGAAAAAATTATGAATGAAAATTAAATGATAAATAACCAAACCTTGAAGTTTGGCTCTAATACCAAACTGATACGAACCCTACCTATAATAGAGATAGAACGTGCATCCAACTTTGAAATCTAGCCCAAGGATCATCAAAGATAGTTGTGTTGATGGAGTTAAACCCCTTACTTATTAAATTAAAGCAAGATACTTAGCTATTATAAGATGAACAATCACACAATTCTAAGTCTAATCTAACCTAATAATTGTAATGAAAGGTAGAAGTGAAATAATTCAAGTAAACTTACAAAGTTTCAAAAGAACAAAGTTTAAGGAAAAAACTCACTTTTGATATTTCAATGCTTAAAATTCATTTCTCATAGGTTTAGCCTTTATATAGGCATGTAAACAACCTAATCCTTGAACGAAAAGGTTTGATTCCTTATTTTCAAAGATACCTATGTAGGAAAATCCTTAATTAAGGATATTTGCTTCAAAATAAGATAACTAATTACAACTCACGTTTAAAAAGTTAAAATTGAAAACTGATTACAATTCATGATAACTAAGCAAGATGATAACTCATGACTACTAAGCATTGAAGCACGCCATGTCATATGCCATGTCACATGTTGACCATTAACCCTTGACTTTGACTTGTTGACTTTGACTTGGAATATTCTTGAATCTTCTCACATCTTTTAGAATCTTCCTTATTGACTCCAAAATAGAAAAAATAACTTGCAAATTCGTCCAATTCAAGCCAATTAATTTCAGAATAAGAAATTAAGCTAATTAGCTTGAATTCTTTATTATGCGGCTCTAAGCTTGTACTTGTAGTCAAATCCACCAACTTGCTTGTAATGTGAAAGAAAAGCAAATTGAATGCTTGTTTAAACTTCTTTGTCCTTGATCTTATCATTGTTCCCTCATAATGCAATGGATCACTTGGTTTGATGGGCTTGCTTAGAGTGGTTGCATCAAAATGTGAACTCTGGCAAATTTGTGCTCAAATGGTTTAAAACACATTTTCCAGTGGTGAAATTGCTTATTTACAAGCCAAATTACAAATTATGTCATTCCAAACTCATAAATCAAATTGACATAATTGATTACACAATTTGTGCACATTTGCGCATGTTTGAATGCAAAAAATGAACTCCAGCAAATTTGTGCTCAAATGTTTTAAAACATGTTATCCAATATTCCGATTGCATATTCACAATACTAAGTCAATATTTTAGCATTCTAATCTCATAAATATAATTGACATTATTGAATACACAATTTGTGCATGTTTGAATGCAAAATGTGAACTCGTGCAATTTTGTACATAAATTGTTCGAAACACATTATCCAATGTTCTAATTGCATATTCAAAATACTAAGTACTTATTCTGACATTCTAATCTTATACAATTATTTAGGATTATTTAATGCACAATTTGTGCATGTTTGAATGCAAAATGTGAACCCCGACAAATTTATGCTTAAATGTTTTAAAACTTGTTATCCAATGTTCCAACTGCATATTCATAATACTAAGTTATTATTTTAGCATTCTAATCTCATAGGTATTATTGGCATTATTGAATACACAATTTGTGCATGTTTGAACATAAAATGTGAACTCGTGTAAATTTGTACACAAATTGTTCAAAACATGTTATCTAATACTCTAATTGCATATTTACAATGCTAATTACATATTCTAGAATTCTAATCTCATAATTTTAAACAGGTTATCCAATGTTCGAATTGCATATTCACAATTCTAAGTATGTATTCTAGCATTCTAATCTCATAAATATAATTAGCATTATTTAATGCACAATTTGTGGACATTTGTACATATTTGAACGCAAACATGAAATCGTGCAAATTTTTGCACAAATGGTTTTAAACATGTTATCCAATATTCCAATTTCATATTAATAATGCTAAGTAAATATTCTACCATTCTAATCTCATAAATATAATCGGCATTATTGAATGCATAATTTGTGCATGTTTCAACGCAAAATGTGAACTCCGACAAATTTGAGCTTAAATGGTTTAAAACATTTTTTCCAATGGTGAAATTGTGTATTTACAAGCCACATCACAAATTATATCATTCCAAGCTCATAAATCAAATTGACATAATTGAATACATAATTTGTGCACATTTGTGTATGTTTGAACGCAAAACGTGAAATCGAGCAAATATTTTCGCAAATGGTTTTTAACAATGTTATCCAATGTTCCAATTGCATATTAATAATATAAAGTACATATTCTAGCTCTAATCTCATAAATATAATTGGCATTATTGAATGCACAATTTGTGCATGATTGAACGCAAAACGTGAACTCCGACAAATTTGTGCTCAAATGTTTTAAAACATGTTATCCAATGTTCCAATTGCATATTCACACCAATAAGTCATTATTTTGGCATTCTAGTCTCATAAATATAATTGGCATTATTGAATACACAATTTATGCATGTTTTAATGCAAAATGTGAACTCGTGCAAATTTGTTCATAAATTGTTCTAAACATGTTATCTAATGTTCCAACTGCATATTCAAAATACTAATTTCATATTGAAGAATTCTAATCTCAAAAATTTAGTTGACATTAGTGAATGCCAAATCTATCCACATTTGTGCATGTTTGAGTGTAAAACTTGAACTCCTACAAATCTATCCATAAATGGTTTAAAATATGTTTTCCAATGGTCCAATTGCATATTTATGAGAAAAATTACAAACTATATCATTCCAAACTCGTAAATCAAATTTCCATAATTTAATGCACAATTTGTGCACATTTGAGCATGTTTGAATGCAAAAGTTAACTCGTGCAAATTTGTGCTCAAATGGTTTTAAACATGTTATCCAATGTTCCAATTATATATTCATAATTCTAAGTACATGTTCTAGAATTCTAATCTCATAAATATAATTGGCATTATTGAGTACAAAATTTATTCACATTTGTGCATGTTCGAACGCAAAATATTAACTCGTGCAAATTTGTAAACAAATTGTTCTAAACATGTTTTCCAATGATCCTATTGCATATTCATATTACTAATTACATATTCTAGAATTTTAACCTCATAAATTTAGTTAACATTATTGAATGCAAATTTTTCTACATTTGTGCATGTTTGAGTGCAAAACGTGAACTCTTACAAATATTTGCATAAAATGTTAAGACATGTTTTCCAACAGTCCAACTGCATATTTATGAGACAAATTACAAACTATATCATTCTAAACTCAAAAATCAAATTTCCATAATTGAATGCACAATTTGTGCACATTTGAGCATGTTTGAATGCAAACGTGAACTCGTGCAAATTTGTGCACAAATTTTCTTAAACATGTTATCCAATGTCCCAATTGCATAGTCATAGTACTAAGTCATTATTTTAGCATTTTAATCTCATAAATATAATTGGCATTATTGAATGCACAATTTGTGCATGTTCGAACACAAAATGTTAACTCATGCAAATTTGTACACAAACTATTATAAATATGTTATCCAATGTTCCTATTGCATATTCACAATATCAATTAGATACTCTACAAATTTTAATTGCATAAATTTAGTTAACATTATTAAATACCAAATTTTTTCACATTTGTGCATATTTGAATGCAAACTCATGTAAATTTTTGCACAAATAGTTTTAAACATGTTATCCAATGTTCCAATTGTATATTCATAATTCTAAGTACATATTCTAGCATTCTAATCTTATAAATATAATTGGCATTATTTAATGCACAATTTGTGCACGTTTGTACATGTTTGAACATAAACGTGAACTCATGCAAATTTGTGCACAAATGGCTTCAAACATATTATCCAATGTTCCAATTGCATATTAATAATACTAAGTACATATTCTACCATTCTAATCTCATAAGTATAATTGGCATTATTGAATGCACAATTTGTGCATGTTTGAACGCAAAACGTGAACTCCGGCAAATTTGTGCTCAAATGGTATAAAACATGTTATCCAATGGTCCAATTGCATATTCACAACACTAAGTCAATATTTTAGCATTCTAATATCATAAATATAATTGGTATTATTGAATACACAATTTGTGCATGTTTGTGTATGTTCGAATGCAAAATGTGAACTCATGCAAATTTGTAAACAAATTGTTTGAAACATGTTATCCAATGTTCCAACTGCATATTCACAATACCAAGTACATAGTCTAGAATTCTAATCTCATAAATTTAGTTAACATTATTGAATGCCAAATTTGTACACGTTTATGCATGTTTGAGTGCAAAATGTGAACTCCTACAAATGTGTGCATACATAGTTTAAAACATGTTTTCTAATGGTCCAATTGTATATTTATGAGAAAAATTACAAATTATATCATTCCAAACTTGTAAATCAAATTTACATAATTGAATGCACAATTTGTGCACATTTGCGCATGTTTGAACACAAACGTCAATTCGTGCAAATTTGTGCACAAATGGTTTCAAACATGTTATCCAATGTTCCAATTGCATATTTATAATACTAAGCACATATTCTAGCATTCTAATATCATAAATATAATTAGCATATTTGAATGCACAATTTGTGCGCGTTTGTTCATGTTTGAATGAAAAACATGAACTCCGGTAATTTTGTGCTCTAATGGTTTTAGACACATTTTCCAATGGTGAAATTGTGTATTTACAAGACAAATTACAAGTTATATCATTCCTAACTCAAATCAAATTGACATAATGGAATACACAATTTGTGCACATTTGTGCATCTTTGAACACAAAATGTGAACTCGCCCAAATTTTTGCACAAATGGTTTTAAACATGTTATCCAATGTTCCAATTGCATATTCATAATTCTAAGTACATATTCTAGCATTCTAATATCATTGATGTAATTGACATTATTGAATGCACAATTTGTGCACCTTTGTGTAAATTTGATCACAACATGTGAACTCTTGCAAATTTGTTCATAAATTGTTTAAAACATGTTTTCAAATAGTCCAATTGCATATTTATGACCAAAATTACAAATTACTTCATTCCAAACTCATAAATTATATTGACATAATTGAATGCATAATTTGTGCACATTTACGCATGTTGGAATGCAAAATGTCAACTCGTACAAATTTATGCATAAATGGTTTCAAATATGTTTTCCAATAGTCCAATTGCATATTTATGAGCAAAATTACAAATTATATCATTCCAAACTCATAAATCAAATTGACATAATTGAATGCACAATTTGTGCACATTTGCGCATGTTTGAACATAAAACATGAACTTGTGCAAATTTGTGCAAAAATGGTTTTAAACATGTTATACAATGTTGCAATTGGATATTCACAATACTTAGTACATATTCTAGCATTCTAATCTCATAAATATAACTGACATAATTGAATGTACAATTTGTGCATGTTTGAATGCAAAACATGAACTCTTGCAAATTTGTGCTCAAATTATTTTAATCATGTTATCCAATGTTCCAATTGTATATTCACAATACTAAGTACATATTCTAGAATTCCAATCTAATAAATATAATTGACATTATCGAATGCACAATTTGTGCATGTTTGAGCGCAAAACATGAACTCCTCCAAAATTGTGCATAAATGGTTTAAAACATGTTTTCCAATGGTCCAATTGCATATTTGTGAGAAAAATTATTAATTTTATGACTCCAAACTAATAAATCAAATTGACATAATTGAATGCAAAATTTGTGCACATTTGTGAATGTTTGAACGCAAAACGTGAACTTGTGCAAATTTGTGTACAAATGGTTCTAAACATGTTATCCAATGTTCTAATTGTATATTCACAATACTTAGTACATATTCTATCATTCTAATCTCATAAATATAATTAGCATTATTGAATGCATAATTTGTGCATGTTTGAATGCAAAACATGAACTTGGATAAATTTGTTCTCAAATGGTTTAAAACATGTTTTCCAATGGTGAAATTGCATATTTACAAGCCAAATTACAAATTATATCATTCCAAACTCATAAATAAAATTGCCATAATTGAATACACAATTTGTGCACATTTGCGCATGTTTAAACGCAAAACGTGAACTCGTGCAAATTTTTGCACAAATGGCTTTAAAGATGTTATCCAATGTTACAATTGTATATTTACAATACTAAGTACATATTCTAGCATTCTAAACTTGTAAATATAATTGGCATTATTGAATGCACAACTTGTGCATGTTTGTGCATGTTTTAACGCAAAATATGAATTCGTGCAAATTTGTGCACAAAATTATTTTGGATATATTATCCAATGATCCAATTGCATAATTACAATCCAAAATACATATTCCACCATTCTAAGCTTGCAAATCAAATTAATTTAATTGTATGCATACTTTGTACACATTTGTTCATGTTTGAACGTAAAACGTGAACTCTTACAAAGTTATGCATAAATGGTTTAAAACATGTTTTCCAATGGTCCAATTGCATATTTATAAGAAAAATTACAAATTATATCATTCCAAAGTCATAAATCAAATTGACATAATTGAATGCATAATTTGTGCCTATTTGTGTGTGTTTGAACGCAAAACGTGAAGTTGTGCAAATTTATGCACAAATGATTTTAAACTTGTTATCCAATGTTCCAATTGTATATTCAAAATACTAAGTACATATTCTAGAATTCTAATATCATAAATGTAATTGACATTATTGAATGCACAATTTGTGCATGTTTGAGAGTAAAATGTGAACTCTTGCAAATTTATGCTTAAATGGTTTAAAACATATTTTCCAATGGTCCAATTGCATATTTACGAGTAAAATTCAAATTACATCATTCCAAACTCATAAATCAAATTAACATAATTGAATGCACAATTTGTGCATATTTGCACATGTTTGAATGCAAAATGTGAACTCGTGCAAATTTGTGTACAAATGGTTTTAAACATGTTATCCAATGTTCTAATTGTATATTCATAATAATAAGTATATATTCTAGAATTCTAATCTCATAAATATAATTGACATTATTGAATTCACAATTTATGTATGCTTGTGCATGTTAGAGCGCAAAACGTGAATGATATGAACCCTACCTATAACAGAGATAGAACGTGCATCTAACTTTGAATATTAGCCGAAGGATCATGAAGGATAGGTTGTGTTGATGGAGCCTAACCCCTTGCTTATTAAATTAAGCCAAGATACTTAGCTATTAAAAGATGAACAATCACATAATTCTGAGTCTAACCTAACAACTGTAATAAAAGGTAGATGTGAAACAATTGAAGTAAACTTGCAAAGTTTTAAAAGAATAATGTTAAGGGAAAACCTCATTTAATTGATTAAAATTGTCAAATAATACATAAAATTCGTCCTACATATGTTTAGCCCTTATAAAGGCATCTGAGCAAAATGACAACTCATGAAAACTAAGCATTTAAGCATGCCATGTCACATGGCATGTAGGATGTTGACCATTGACCTTGACTTGTTGACTCTTTGACTTTGACTTGTTGACTTATTGATTTTGACTTGGAATATTCTTGAATCTTCTCACATCTTCTAGAATCTTTTTGAATCTTCCTTACTAACTCCAAAATAAAAAAAATAACTTAAATTCATTTATATCAAGTTAAATAATTTCAGAATATAAAATTAAGCTAATTAGCTTGAATTCTTCATTTTCAGCTCCATGCTTGCACTTTTAATTCCTTTTAAGGTTCATGTTATTCCCTCCCTCTTGAAGATGATTCACCCTCAAATCATAGCCATCTTCTGAAGTTAATAAATTCAAGAATCTTTTAGGGTCAAACATAAACTCCTTTGTTGAAAATGTCTCCTTTGAAGCAATGCTCCATAAAAGTAGCTTCAAGATAACTTGAACTTGATTGAATATTTAAAGCATAGAACTTTTGGTCATGAACTTGTATGGATTGCATTCTTGTTGCTTCCTTCTAAACTTGAAACATAAATATCTTAAGTTCTTTTTGGTACAAGCAAAGACTCTATAGATTGTATTGTGGACATAAGGAACTTTAATAACATCATTAAATGGATCTTTGTATGGAATAGAAGTCTGCAAAACAAATTTCAAGTCAATAGGAAAAGAAACATTAAAATTATTAGTGCAATCATGATGAATAATCATCTCATTATCCTTCATGCCACTCTCAATCTCTAGCTTCTTTTATGTAAAAACTTCTAGTTTTTCTTCTCCATCATGCATATACTCTTCATGATCACAAAGTGCACTCTTACCACCTCCTTAATTAGTTAATTCATGCACAAGTTCACTAGATTGCTTAAACCCTTGTAACAACTCCTTATTTGCTTCAATGACTTCAACACTTTAACCATTCTTGGATTCACACACTATCATTGTCCCCCCACAAGAAACTACTTCCTTTTCATACTGCAAAGCAAGTTCAATTACAACCTTTAAAGAGATAGAAGATTTTAATTTCACTTCTTTCTTTAATCTCTTAGCAATCTCACACATAAGCCCATTGATGAATTTTGTAACTTTTTTCCTTTTGAATTCACCTACATCACTTGCAATTACAAACAAATTAAACTTTTTAACATAATCATTAACACATAATTCATCACCTTGTTTAAGACTTTGTAATTTAAGACGAAATTTATCCCTAACTTCATGAGGAATAAAATGTCTAATAATTAGCCTCTTTATTATCTCCCAATTTTTAACCTCATTAAGCCCATTCATTCTCCACAATGCCATTAAATCTTCCTACCATATAGCAGAATGACCTAAAAATTTACGAGAAGCAAGTTTACACTTTTGAAAATCACTTAATTCAAGATAATCAAATATCTCCACCATTTCTTGCACCCATTCTAAATAAAACATAAGGATCATCCCCACTAAGAAAATAAGGTATGTCCATAATGACCACACTCAAAGATAATTTAGAAAAAAAATAGAAAAGCAATCCTCACAAAGCACTCCCTTACGTGTTTACACTCAAAGATGGGAATGCTCTCGTCTTTAATTAAAAAAAATATTTTTTTAATGTATGAAGAATTGAGAAGAAGAAAAGAAGAGATAATACATGAAAATTAAAGAATACATAACCAAACCTTAAAGTTTGGCTCTGATACAAAACTGATACGAGCCCTACCTCTAATAGAGATAGAATGCGCATCCAACTTTGAATATTAGCCCAAGGATCATCAAGGATAGGTTATGTTAATGGAGATAAAACCTTTGCTTATTAAATTAAGGTAATACACTTAGCTATTAAAAGATGAACAATCACAAAATTCTAAGTCTAACCTAGCAACTGTAATGAAAGGTAGATGTGAAACAATTCAAGTAAACTTGCAAAGTTTTAAAAGAACAAAGTTAAGGGAAAACCTCACTTAATTGATTAAAATTGTCAAATAATACATAAAATTCGTCCTACATATGTTTAGCCCTTATATAGGCATGTAAACAACCTAACCCTTGAAGCAAAAGGTTTTCTTCATTATTCCCAAAGATACCTATATAGGAAAATCCATAAATAAGAATGTTTCCTTCAAAATTGGACAACTAATGATGACATATCTTTAAAAAGTCAAAATTGACAACTAATGACAATTATTACAACTAAGCAAAAAGACAACTCATGACAACTAAGCATTTAAGCATGCCATGTCACATGGCATATAGGATGTTGACCATTGACCTTGACTTGTTGACTCTTTAACTTTGACTTATTGACTTACTAACTTTGACTATGAATGTTCTTGAATCTTCTCACATCTTCTAGAATCTTCCTTATTGACTCCAAAATAGAAAAATAACTTAAAATTCGTCCATATCAAGTTAAATAATTTCAAACTATAAAATTAAGCTAATTAGCCTAAATTCTTCATATTCAACTCCATGCTTGCACTTTTAACCCCTTTCAAGGTTCATATTAGTGAACTCTTGCAAATGTGTGCATAAATGGTTTAAAACATATTTTCCAACGGTCCAATTGCATATTTATAAGCAAAATTACAAATTATATCATTCCAAACTCATAAATCAAATTGACATAATTGAATGCACAATTTGTGCACATTTGATCATGTTTGAACACAAAATGTGAACTTGTGTAAATTTGTGCAAAAATGGTTTTAAACATGTTATCCAATGTTCCAATTGTAAATTCACAATACTTAGTACATATTCTAGAATTATAATCCCATAAATATAATTGACATTATTGAATGCACAATTTGTGCATGTTTAAAAGCACAACATGATGATGTGATCCTAGTTTCCAAAGAGGAAGAGTTCAAGATTTGTTCATACTAATAAGGCAACTTTCATTCAAGAAAAGAGCAATTCCTATAAATTTGTATTTTATGTAGCATACTTTAGTATTTTGGCCATAACTCACTCTAAAAAACTCAGATTGAGATGATTCAAGAGCCATTGAAAGCTAAGAATGAGATCTACAATTTTGATGAGGATGTCTAGGGGTTAATTTAATCTTATTCTTAAGCTAAAATTATGAAAGCTTATTAGATTGTGAACAAAAGTGGGTAGACTGAATATACATTAGTAAATGGGTCATATCTCACTCAATATAGATCCAAATGAAGCCATTCAAGATTCTCCTGAAACATAACAATAAGGGTTAAAACTTTTATGTTTTGGGCTTGAGTCAATTTGGCCATCTTCATATTGAAAAGTGTGCTACAACATGATATATAAGTAAATCTGAATTTAACTAGGATTATATTTTTCTTATTTAAGTAGAATTATATTTTCTTATTTAAGAAGGATTTTGTTTTCTTGTTTAGTTAAGGTATTAATTATTTTTTATTAGGGTTTTCTCTAAGCCTATATAAGGGCCTTATTTTATGTAACCTAAAGGGTATGCAATCATGGATGATTAATAAAATTTAAAGAGGATTCTTTTTGGTTACTTAGTGGTTAACCATGTGACAACCTTTATGACTTATCAATCTATCTTTTAGATAGTATATTATGGTGTCTTTTTAATAACCTTTGTTGCTTTTTTGTTATTATTCAAAAGGTTAAAGTTTTGATATAGCTTTGGTTGTTTGGACTAACTAAACATGAGGTGAAGGTTCTCTATGTCTGAATGAACTTGATTTGAACTTTCCTTAAGAGTGTGGGTCTAGGTTCATGTTAAATGGGTTCCTAGAGCTGGTCATCTAGTGGGTTTGTATCACTTAGTATCAGAGCTTGGCTCAAATCAGGTTTTGTTTAATTTAATTCTACGTATCCTTAATTTACTTTTTAATTATTGTGGTTTTAAAAGTTTTCTATTTGTGTAAAAAAATAAATATGTTTTTTTTTATGATTTTTTATTTAGTTGGTATTAGATTGATTTAAGTGAATGATTTGTAACAAAGGGTTTTAGGTTTGATATACCTAAGGTTTTAGTTGGTTATATCAATTAGATTTTATACCTTAAGTTTGATTTAATCAATTTGTAACGAAAGTTCTAAGGTTTGATATACCTAAGGTTTTAGTTGGTTGATACAAAAAGGGTTTAAGGTTACTAATCTTTTACCTTTCATTTTTTTTTATTTTTCAATTTTTAGTATTTTGAATTTATTTTCTACTTATGAGTTAAAAAAAATATGTCTTGAATTTTTTTTAAGTCTATTTAAAATTTCTTTATTTTTTTTCTTGTGTTGTGCTCTTAAGTCTTTCTAAAATAAAAAAATTAAAAAAAATTCAATTATATGGAAGACAAAGATTTAAGAAAAAATATTTTTGAAGAAAGGGAGAATGATGTGATTCTAGTGTCTAAAGAGATAGAGTTCAAGATTTGTTCATGCTAGTAAGGCAACTTTCATTCAAGAAAAGAGCAATTTGCATAAATTTGTATTTTATGTAGCATACTTTAGTATTTTGGCCATAACTCACTCTAAAAAACTTGGATTGAGATGATTCAAGAGCTGTTAAAAGCAAAGAGTGAGATCTACAATTTTGTTGAAGATGTATAGGGTTAATTTGGTCTTATTCCTAAGAAAAAATTATGAAAGCTTATCAGATCATGAACAAAACTGGGCTAACTAAATATACATCAGTAAATGGGCCATATCTCACTCAATATAGAACCAAATAAAGAAATTCAAGATGCTCCTGAAAGATAATAAGGGCTACAACTTTTATGTTTCAAGCTTGAGTCAATTCAGCCATCATCATGTTGAAAAGTGTGCTACAACGTGTTATATAAGTAAATCCGAATTTAACTAGGATTATATTTTCTTATTTAAGTAGAATTGTATTTTCTTATTTAAGAAGGATTTTATTTTCTTGTTTATTTAGGGTATTAATTAGGTTTTATTTAGGGTTTTCTTTAAGCCTATATAAAGGCCTTATTTTATATAACCTAGAGGGTATGCAATCATGGATGATTAATAAAATTTAGAGAGGATTCTCTTTGATTACTTGGTGGTTAACCATGTGACAACCTTTGTGACTTATCAATCTACCTTTCAAATAGTAGATTGTGGCATCTTTTTAATAACCTTTGTTGCTTGTTTGTTATTTTTTATAAGGTTAAAATTTTTATATAACTTTGGTTGTTTGGACTAACTAAACATGAGGTGAAGGTTTTGTATGTCAAAATTGGAACTTAATTTGAACTTTTCTTGAGAGTGTGGGTCTAGGTTCATGTTAAATCGGTTCTTAGAGTAGGTCATTTAGTGGGTTCATATCACGTGAACTCATACAAATTTGTGCACAAATTATTTTAAACATGTTATCCAATATTCCAATTGTATAATCATAATACTAAGTGCATTTTCTAGAATTCTAATCTCATAAATATAATTGACATTATTAAATGCACAATTTGTGCACATTTATTCATGTTTAAGCACAAAATTTGAACTCCTACAAATTTGTGCATAAAAGGTTTAAAACATGTTTTCCAAATGTCCAATTGCATATTTACAATCAAAATTACAAATTATATCATTCCAAACTCATAAATCAAATTCACATAAATTGAATGCATAATTTGTGCACATTTGCACATATTTAAATGCAAAATGTGAACTCGTGCAAATTTGTATCCAATGTTCCAATTACATATTCACAATACTTAGTACATACTCTAACATTCTAATCTCATAAATATAATTGACAATATTGAATGCACAATTTGTGCATATTTTTAAGCAAAACATGAACTCGTGCAAATTTATGCATAAATTATTTAAAACATGTTATCCAATATTCCAATTGTATATTTACAATGCTAAGTTCATATTACAACATTCTAAACTCATAAATATAATTGACATTGTTGAATGCACCACTTGTGTGCGTTTATGCATATTTGAACGCAAAATGTGTGCACAAAATTGTTTTAGATATGTTAACCAATGTTTCAATTACATATTTACAATCCAAAATACATATTCCACCATTCCAAACTCATAAATCAAATTAATTTAATTGAATTCATAATTTGTACACATTTGTGCATGTTTGAATGCAAAAGTGAACTCTTGTAAATCTATGCATAAATGGTTTAAAACATATTTTCCAATGCTCTAATTGCATATTTACAAGAAAAATTACAAATTATATCATTCCAAACTCTTAAATCAAATTGACATAGTTGAATGCACAATTTGTGCATATTTGAAATGTGAACTCCTATAAATTTGTGCAAAAATGGTTTTCAATAATTTATCCAATGTTCCAATTGCATATTCATAATACTTAGTACATATTCTAGCAATCTAATCTCATAAATATAATTGACATCATTGAATGCACAATTTGTGCATGTTTGAAAGAAAAACGTGAGCTCGCTCAAATTTATGCACAAATTATTTTAAACATGTTATCCAGTATTCCAATTGCATATTTACAATGCTAAGTTCATGTTATAGCATTCTAAACTCATAAATATAATTCACATTGTTGAATGCATAACTTGTGCATGTTTGAACACAAAATGTGAATTCGCACAAATTTGTGCACAAAATTGATTTAGATATATTATCCAATGTTCCAATTGCATATTTACAATCCCAAATAAATATTCCACCATTCCAAACTCATAAATCAAATTAATTTAATTAAATGCATAATTTGTACACATTTGTCCATGTTTGAATGCAAAATGTGAACTCCTACACATCAGTGCATAAATGGTTTAAAACATGTTTTTCAAAGGTCCAATTGCATATTTACAAGAAAAATTACAAATTATATCATTCTAAACTCCTAAATCAAATTCACGTAATTGAATGCACAATTTGTGCATATTTGCGCATATTTAAACGCAAAACGTGAACTCATGCAAATTTGTGCAAAAATGGTTTTAAACATGTTATCCAATGTTCCAATTGCATATTCACAATACTTAGTACATACTCTAGCATTATAATCTCATAAATATAATTGACAATATTGAATGCATAATTTGTGTATATTTTTAAGCAAACCGTGAACTCATGCAAATTTGTGCACAAATTATTTTTAAACATGTTATCAAATATTCCAATTGTATATTTACAAAGCTAAGTTTGTATTACAACATTATAAACTCATAAATATAATTGACATTGTTGAATGCACAACTTGTGTGCGTTTATGCATGTTTGAACGCAAAATGTGAATTCGTGCAAATTTGTGCACAAAATTGTTTTAGATATGTTATCCAATCTTTCAATTGCATATTTATAATCCAAAATACATATTCCACCATTCCAAACTCATAAATAAAATTAATTTAATTGAATGCATAAATTGTACACATTTGTGCATGTTTGAATGCAAAACGTGAACTCTTGTAAATCTGTGCATAAATGGTTTAAAACATGTTTTCCAATGCTCTAATTGCATATTTACAAGAAAAATTACAAATTATATCATTCCAAACTCTTAAATCAAATTGACATAATTAAATGCACATTTGTGCATGTTTGAAATGTGAACTCCTGCAAATTTGTGCAAAAATGGTTTTCAATAATTTATCCAATGTTCCAATTGCATATTCACAATACTTAGTACAAATATAGCATTCTAATATCATAAATATAATTGACATTATTGAATGCACAATTTGTGCATGTTTATAAGCAAAACGTGAGCTCGCTCAAATTTGTGCACAAATTGTTTAAACATGTTATCTAGTGTTCCAATTGCATATTTACAATGCTAAGTTCATGTTACAGCATTCTAAACTTATAAATATAATTCACATTGTTGAATTCACAACTTATGCATGTTTGAACACAAAATGTGAATTCGCCCAAATTTGTGCACAAAATTGAGTTAGGTATGTTATCCAATGTTCCAATTGCATATTTACAATCCAAAATACATATTCCACCATTCCAAACTCGTAAATCAATTAATTTAATTAAATGCATAATTTGTACACATTTGTCAATGTTTGAACGTAAAATGTGAACTCCTACAAATTTGTGCATAAATGGTTTAAAACATGTTTTCCAATGGTCCAATTGTATATTTACAAGAAAAATTACAAATTGTATCATTCTAAACTCATAAATAAAATTGACATAATTGAATGCACAATTTGTGCACATTTGCACATGTTTGAACGCAAAATGTGAACTCTTGCAAATTTGTGCACAAATTATTTTAAACATGTTATCCAATGTTCCAATTGCATATTCACAATACTAAGCACATATTCTAGAATTGTAATATCATAAATATAATTGAAATTATTGAATGCACAATTTGTGCACGTTTGTGCATGTTTGAGCGTAAAACGTGAACTCATGCAAATTTGTGCATAAATGCTTTTAACATGTTTTTCAATGGTCCAACTGCATATTTACAAGCAAAATTACAAATTATATCATTCCAAACTCATAAATCAAATTAACATTATTAAACGTAGAATTTATGCAAGTTTGAACGCAAAACATGAACTCATGCAAATTTGTGCAAACATGGTTTTAAACATGTTATCCAATGATCCAATTGCATATATCACAATACTTAGTAAATATTCTAGCATTCTAATCTCATAAATATAATTGACATTATTGAATGCACAATTTGCGCATCTTTGAAAATAAAATGTGAACTCGTGCAAATTTCTGCACAAATTGTTTTAAGCATGTTAGCTAATGTTCTAATTCTATATTTAAAATGCTACGTTTGTATAACAGCATTCTAAACTTGTAAAAATAATTGACATTGTTGAATGCACAACTTGTGCACGTTTGTGCATGTTTGAACACAAAATGTGAATTCATGCAAATTTGTGCACAAAATTATTTTAGATATGTTATCCAATGTTCCAATTGCATTTTTTAATCAAAAATACATATTCCACCATTCCAAACTTGTAAATCAATTTAATTTAGTTGAATGCACAATTTGCACACATTTTTTGCATGTTTGCACGTAAAACATGAACTCCTACAAATTTGTGCACAAATTGTTTAAAACATGTTTTCCAATGGTCCAATTGCATATTTATGAGCAAAATTACAAATTATATCATTCCAAACTTATAAATCAAATTTTCATAATTAAATGCACAATTTGTCCACATTTATGTATGTTAGAATGCAAAACGTGAACTCCTGCAAATTTGTGCACAAATGGTTTTAAACATGTTATTCAATGTTCCAATTGCATATTCATAATGCTTATTACATATTCTAGCATTATAATCTTGTAAATTTAATTGGCATTATTAAATGCACAATTTGTGCACGTTTGAGCATGTTTTAACACAAAATGTGAACTTTGGGAAATTTGTGCTCAAATAGTTTAAATCATGTTTTCCAATGGTGAAATTGCATATTTACAAGCCAAATTTCAAATTACATCATTCCAAACTCATAAATCAAATAGATATAACTGAATTCATAATTTGTGCACATTTGCACATGTTTGAATGCAAAACGTGAACTCATGCAAATTTGTAAAAAAATGGTTTTAAACAAATTATCCAATGTTCCAATTCCATATTTTCAATACTTAATACATATTCTAGCATTCTAATCTGATAAATATAATTGACATTGTTAAATGCATAATTTGTGTATGTTTGAATGCAAAATGTGAATTCATGCAAATTTATGCACAAAATTGTTTTAGATATTTTATCTAACGTTCCAATTGCATATTTTCAATCTAAAATATATATTCCACCCTTCCAAATTCATAAATCAAATTAATTTAATTGAATGAACAATTTGTATAGATTTTTTCATGTTTTAAAGCAAAATATAAACTCTTATAAATTTGTGCATAAATGGTTTAAAACATGTTTTCCAATGGTACAATTGCATATTTATGAGTATAATCACAAATTACATCATTCTAAACTCGTAAATCAAATTGTTATAATTGAATGCACAATTTGTGCACATTTGCACATATTTGAACTCAAAACGTGAACTTGCGCGAATTTGTGCACAAATGGTTCTAAACATGTTATCCAATGTTCCATTTGCATATTGATAATACTAAGTACATATTCTAGCATTTTAATCTCATAAATATAATTGCCATTAGTGAATGAACAATTTGTGCACGTTTGTTGCAAGTTTGAACGCAAAACATGAACTCCTACAAATTTGTGCTCAAATGGTTTAAAACAAGTATTCCAATGATGAAATTATGTATTTACATACGAAATTACAAATTATATCATTCAAAACTCATAAATCAAATTAACATAGTTGAATACATAATTTGTGCACATTTACACATGTTTAAATGCAAAACGTGAACTTGTGCAAATTTTTGCACAAATGGTTTTAAACAGGTTATCCAATGTTCCAATTGCATATTTACAATACTAAGTACATATTCTAGCATTCTAAACTCATAAATATAATTGACATTATTGAATACATAACTTGTGAACATTTCTGCATGTTTAAACGTAAACTGTGAATTTGTGCAAATTTGTGCACAAAATTGTTTTAGATATGTTATCCAATGTTCCAATTGCATATTTACCATCCAAAATACATATTCCACCATTCCAAACTCGTAAATCAAATTAATTTAACTTATGCATAATTTGTACACATTTGTGCATGTTTGAACGCAAAACATGAACTCCTACAAATTTGTGCATAAATGGTTTAAAAAATGTTTTCCAATGGTGCAATTCCATATTTATTATATCATTCCAAACTCATAAATCAAACATAATTGAATGCACAACTTGTGCACATTTGCACAAGTTTGAATGCAAAACGTGAACTCATGTTAATTTGTGCATAAATGGTTTTAAATGTGTTATCCAATGTTCCAATTGCATATTCACAATACTACATACTTATTCTAGAATTCTAATATCATAAATATAATTGACATTATTAAAAGCACAATTTGTGCATGTTTGGGCTCAAAATGTGAACTCTTGCAAATTTAATTTGTGCATAAATGATTTAAAACATGTTTTCTAATGGTCCAATTGTATATTTACAAGAAAAACTACAAATTGCATCATTCCAAACTCATAAATCAGATTGACATAATTGAATGGACAATTTGTGCACATCTGCGCATGTTTGAATGCAAAACGTGAACTGGTGCAAATTTATGGACAAATTATTTTAAACATGTTATCCAATGCTCTAGTTGTATATTCAAAATACTAAGTACAAATCCTAGAATTCTAATCTCATAAATATAATTGACATTATTGAATGCATAATTTGTGCCCGTTTGAGCGTAAAACGTGAACTCCTACAAATTTATGCATAAAAGCTTTAAACATGTTTTTCGATGATCCAATTACATATTTACAAGAAAAATTACAAATTATATCATTCCAAACTCATAAATCAAATTGACATTATTGAATGCACAATTTATGCATATTTGAACGCAAAACGTGAACTCATGCAAATTTGTGCAAAAATGGTTTTAAACATGTTATCCAATGTTCCCATTGCATATTTATAATACTTAGTACATATTCTAGCATTCTAATCTCATAAATATAATTAACATTATTGAATGCACAATTAGTGCATGTTTTTAAGAAAAACATGAACTCTTGTAAATTTGTGCATAAATTATTTTAAACAAGTTATCCAATGTTCTAGTTGCATATTTACAATGGTAAGTTCCTATTAGAGTTTTCTAAATTAATAAATTTAATTGACATTATTGAATGCACAACTTGTGCACATTTGTGCATGTTTGAACGTAAAATGTGAATTCATGCAAATTTGTACACAAAATTGTTTTAGATATGTTATCCAATGTTCAAATTGCATATTTTTCAATCCAAAATATGTATTCTATAGTTCTAAAATTCAAAATTTAAATTAATTGAATTGAATGCACAATTTGTATACATTTGTGCATGTTTGAACTCTAAATATGAACTCCTGCAAATTTGTGCATAAATAGTTTAAAACATATTTTCCAATGGTCCAATTGGATATTTACAAGCTAAATTACAAATTATATCATTCCAAACTCATAAATTAAATTGACATAATTGAATGCACAATTGTGCATATTTGAACGCAAAATGTGAGCTCATGCAAATTTGTGCACAAATGGTTCTAAATAAGTTATCCAATGTTCTAATTGCATATTCACAATACTAAGTACATATTCTAGCATTATGATCTCATAAATATAATTGGCATTATTGAATGCACAATTTCTACATGTTTAAACACAAAATGTGAACTCAGACAAATTTGTGCTCAAATGGTTTAAAACATGTTTTCTAATGGTGAAATTGCATATTTACATGCCAAATTACAAATTATATCATTCCAAACTCATAGATCAAATTGACATAATTAAATACACAGTTTGTGCACATTTGCACATATTTGAACGCAAAACGTGAACTCATGCAAATTACTGCACAAATGATTTTAAACATGTTATCCAATGTTCCAATTGAATATTTACAGTACTAAGTATATATTCTAGTATTCTAAACTCATAAATATAATTAACATTATTGAATGAACAACTTGTGCATGTTTGAACACAAAATGTGAATTCGTTCAAATTTGTGCACAAAATTGTTGTAGATATGTTGTTCAATTATCCAATTGTATATTTACAATCCAAAATATATATTCCAATATTCCAAACTTTTAAATTAAATTAATTTACTGGAATGCATAATTTGTAAACATTTATGCATGTTTGAATGCAAATTTTGAACTCCTGCAAATTTGTACATAAATGATTTAAAACATGTTTTCCAATGGTCCAATTGCATATTTAAGAGCAAAATTATAATTTATATCATTCCAAACTCATAAATCAAATTGACATAATTGAATGCACAATTTGTGCACATTTATGCATGTTTGAATGTAAAACGTGAACTTGTGCAAATTTATGCACAAATAGTTTTAAATATATTGTCCAATGTTCCAATTTCATATTCATAACACTAAGTACATATTAAAATTCTACTATCATAAATATAATTGACATTATTGAATGCACAATTTGTGCATGTTTATATATGTTTAAGCGTATAATGTGAACTCCTACAAATATATGCATAAATGGTTTAAAACATGTTTTCTAATGGTCCAATTGTATATTTATGAGAAAATTTTCAAATTACAACATTCCAAACTCGAAATCAAATTTGCATAATTGAATACACAATTTGTGCACATTTGCGCATATTTGAACACAAAACATGAACTCATGCAAATTTGTGCACAAATGGTTTTAAACATGTTATCCAATGTTCCAATTGCATATTCACAATACTAAGTACATATTCTAAAATTCTAATCTCATAAATATATTTGACATTATTGAATGCACAATTTGTGCATGTTTGACCGCAAAATGTGAACTCCTACAAATTTGTGTAAAAGTGGTTTAAAACATGTTTTCCAATGGTGAAATTGCATATTTACAAGCCATATTACAAATTATATCATTCCAAACTCATAAATTAAATTAATATAATTGAATACACAATTTGTGCACATTTGCGAATGTTTGAACATAAAAATTGAATTCCTGCAAAGTTTTGCACAAATGGTTTTAAATATGTCATCCACTGTTCGAACAACATATTTATGATACTTCATACATAGTCTGGCATTCTAAACTCAAAAATATAATTGACATTATTGAATGCACAACTTGTGCGCGTTTGTGCATGTTTGAACCGAAAATGTGAATTCGTACAAATTTGTTCACAAAATTGTTTTAGTTATGTTATCCTATATTCCAATTGCATATTTATAATCTAAAATAAATATTCCACCATTCCAAACTTGTAAATTAAATTAATTTAATTGAATGCATAATTTATGCAAATTTGTGCATATTTGAACACAAAACGTGAACTCCTATAAATTTGTGCATAAATGGTTTAAAACACGTTTTCCAATGGTCCAATTGCATATTTACAAGTAAAATTAAAAATTACATTATTCCAAATTTGTAAATCAAATTAACAAATTGAATGCACAATTTGTGCACATTTGCGCATATTTGAATGCAGAACATGAACTCGTGCAAATTTGTGCACTAATGGTTTTAAACTTTTTATTCAATGTTCCAATTGCATATTCACAATACTAATTACATATTCTAGCATTCTAATATCATAAATGTAATTGGCATTATTAAATGCACAATTTGTGCACGTTTGTGCATGTTTGAATGCAAGATGTGAACTCTAAGAAATTTGTGCTCAGATGGTTTAAAACTTGTTTTCCAATGGTGAAATTGAATATTTACAAGCAAAATTACAAATTACATCAGTCCAAACTTATAAATCAAATTGATATAATTGAATCCACAATTTGTGCACATTTGCTCTTGTTAGAATGCAAAACATGAACTCGTGCAAATTTGTGAAAAAATTGTTTTAAATATGTTATCCAATGTTCAAATTCCATATTCACAATATTCTAGCATTCTAATCTTATAAATACGATAGACATTATTGAATGCATAATTTGTGCAGGTTTGAACGCAAAATGTGAATTCATGTAAATTTATGCACAAAATTGTTTTAGATATTTTATCCAATGTTGCAATTGCATATTTTCAATCCAAAATACATATTCCACCCTTCCAAACTCATAAATCAAATTAATTTAATTGAATGAACAATTTGTACAGATTTGTGCATGTTTGAATGCAAAAAATGAACTCTTACAAATTTGTGCATAAATGGTTTAAAACATGTTTTCCAATGGTCCAATTGCATATTTATTAGTAAAATCACCAATTACATCATTCTAAACTCATAAATCAAATTGTTATAATTGAATGTACAATTTATGCACATTTGCGCATTTTGAATGCAAAATGTGAACTTGTGCGAATTTGTGCCCAAATAGTTCTAAACATGTTATCCAATGTTCCATTTTCATATTGATAATACTAAGTACATATTCTAGCATCTTAATCTCATAGATAATTGGCATTAATGAATGCATAATTTGTGCATGTTTGTGCAAGTTTGAACGCAAAACATGAACTCTGGTGAATTTGTGGTCAAATGGTTTAAAATCAGTATTCCAATGGTAAAATTGCATATTTACATGCCAAATTACAAATTATATCATTCCAAACCTATAAATCAAATTGACATAGTTGAACACACAATTTGTGCACATTTGCGCATGTTTGAACGCAAAACATGAACTCGTGCAAATTTTTGTGCAAATGGTTTGAAACAGGTTATCCAATGTTCCAATTTCATATTTACAATACTAAGTACATATTCTAGCATTCAAACTCATAAATATAATTGGCATTATTGAACGCATAACTTGTGGACGTTTTGCATGTTTGAACGCAAAATGTGAATTTGTGCATAAAATTATTTTAAATATGTTATCCAATGTTCCAATTGCATATTTACAATCCAAAATACATATTCCACCATTCCAAACTCATCAATCAAATTAATTTAATTGAATGCATAATTTGTACACATTTGTGCATGTTTGAACGCAAAATATGAACTCCTATAAATTTGTGCATAAATGGTTTAAAATATATTTTCCAATGGTCCAATTGCATATTTATGAGCAAAATTACAAATTATATCATTCCAAAATCATAAATCAAATTGACATAATTGAATGCACAACTTGTAAACATTTGCGCATGTTTGAACGCAAAACGTGATCTCGTGCAAATTTGTGCACAATGGTTTTAAACATGTTATCCAATGTTCCAGTTGCATATTCACAATATTAAGTACATATTCTAAAATCCTAATCTCATAAATATAATTGACATTAATGAATGCACAATTTATGCTCGTTTGTGCTTATTTGAGCGCAAAACATGAACTTCTGCAAATTTATGCATAAAAGCTTTAAACATGTTTTCTGATGGTCCAATTACATATTTACAAGCAAAATTACAAATTATATCATTCCAAACTCATAAATCAAATTGACATTATTTAATGCACAATTTATGCATATTTGAACGTAAAACATGAACTCGTGCAAATTTGTGCAAAAATGGTTTTAAACATGTTATCCAATGTTAGAATTGCATATTCACAATACTTAGTACATATTCTATCATTCTAATCTCATAAATATAATTGACATTATTGAATGCACAATTTGTGCATGTTTGAAAGAAAAATGAGAACTCTTGCAAATTTGTGCACAAATTGTTTTAAACATGTTATCCAATTTTCCAATTGCATATTTACAATGCTAAGTTCTAATTACAGCATTATTAACTCATAAATATAATTTCCATTATTGAATGCACAACTCGTGCACGTTTATACATGTTTGAATGCAAAATATGAATTCATGCAAATTTGTACACAACATTATTTTAGATATATTATCCAATGTTCCAATTGCATATTTTTAATCCAAAATACATATTATGCCATTCTATAATTCAAAAATTAAATTAATTTATTTGAATGCACAATTTGTACACATTTGTGCATGTTTGAACGTAAAATATGAACTCCTACAAATTTGTTCATAAATGGTTTATAAAATGTTCTCCAATGGTCCAATTGCATATTTACGAGAAAAATTACAAATTAAATCATTCCAAACTCATAAATCAAATTGACATAATTGAATATACAATTTGTGCACAATTACATATGCTTGAACATAAAACGTGAACTGGTGCAAATTTGTGCAAAAATGGTTCTAAATATGTTATCCAATATTCCAATTGCATATTCATAATATTAAGTACGTATTCTAGAGTTCTAATCTCATAAATATAATTGGCATTATTTAATACACAATTTCTACATGTTTGTGCATGTTTGAACACAAAAAGTGAACTCCGACAAATTTGTGCTCAAATGGTTTATAATATGCTTTCCAATGGTGAAATTGCAGATGTATAAGACAAATTACAAATTATATGATTCCAAACTCATAAATAAAATTGACATAATTGAATACCCAGTTTATGCACATTTGCCCATGTTTGAATACAAAATTTAAACTCATGCAAAGTTTTGCACAAATGATTTTAAACAAGTTATCCAATGTTCCTATTGAATATTTATAATACTAAGTGCATATTCTAGCATTATAAACTCATAAATAAAATTGACATTATTGAATGCACATTTGTGCATGTTTGAACACAAAATATGAATTTGTGCAAATTTGTACACAAAATTATTTTAGACATGTTATCCAATGTTCCAATTGCATATTTACAATCCAAAATACATATTCCACCATTCCAAACTCATAAACCAAATTAATTGAATTGAACACATAATTTGTACACATTTAGAATGCAAATTGTGAACTCCTACAAATTTGTGCATAAATGGTTTAAAACATGTTTTCCAATGGTCATGTGGATACCTATAGAGGAAACATCCTTTTGGAGATGTCTAGATCCGAACAACCAAAGCAAAAATCTCGAGGTAAGGTGTCACCGGTGTGAACCTCCTCTCATGCTTCCAGAAAATCTTGCCTCTTCTGTGTTTTGGTGAGATTCTTAAAACCTTAGATTTAATCAAGTAGTCGAATTACATGGATCCAAGTTTTGGAACGTGATAAATTTTTAATTTTCTGCTATATTTGTATCATGAAACCCAACAACACCTACTCACTGGGTAAGTCAATTATAAGCAAATTCAATATATGGCAAGCAATCTTCCCATGACTTCAAATTACACCTAACCATGGTTCTTAGTAATTGAGATAAAGTTCTATTAACTACCTCAGTTTTCCTATTAGTTTATGGATAACATGTTGTAGAAAATAAAAGTTTAGTGCCCAATTTACCCCATAAAGTCTTCCAAAAGTAGCTTAAAAACTTAGCATCTAGGCATGCCATGCAAACGAACAATCTCTTTGAAGAACAAATCCGCAACATGTTGTGCATCATTAATTTTTCTACATGCTATAAAGTGAGCCATTTTAGAAAACCTATTTACAACAACATATATTGAATCATGTCCTAGCCTAGTCCTAGGTAATCCAAGCACAAAATCCTTGGAAATATCAATCCAAGGTAAACTAAGCAGGAGAGGAGACATATCAAACACGACACCATTCCAAATCCTTATAATAGTGATAGTAGCATAGCAACTCAGGGGGTTGAGTAACCTATTTTTCAAATAGGCAGTATGAGTACTCAACCAGGGGGTACTTCCCAGTAGGGCAAACAATTTAGATCATATCGGACTAGCAAACACAGTTTTGCTTAGAGTCGTAAGAGTGGAAGGACTACTAGATTTGCTGTTGGTGCCAGTAGTAGCAGCAATGGTCAGAGTTTCGAACATGGTAGTTCAGGATCTAGGGTTAGTGCATGTGCCATTTATGGGAGAGTGCATCAGGGTCCATGTCACTTGGCGCCTGGAGCTTACTTTTGGTGTGGATAGTGTACGCATTTTGCTAAGGATTATCCAAATTATGGATTCCAGCTGACATATGCTCAAGGATCTTCTTCATCAGTCACTTAGCCGTATCCACAGGTGCAACAGCAGTATCAGACACCTATGTATCCTCAGCAATGATCGACTCAGTATCCGAGCCAATAAGGTAGAGATTTTGGAGGCAGAGCTAGAGGTAAAGGATATACACAACCGTCTACTTCACAATAGGCAGGTCGTAGTCAAGCTAGAGTTTTCACTTTAACTCCTCAGGATGCTTTGTTGTCCAATGCAGTTGTGGCAGGTATTCTCCTAATATGTTATTTTATGGCTACAGTCTTGTTTGATCTGGGTGATTCGCACTCTTTTATATCTCTCACGTTTGCTACTTCGAGAATAACTCCAAGATGTTGTTTCCCTTATCTGTATTGACTCCACTTAGTGATGTGTTAGAGGCCGATATATTCTTTCCATCTTGTCCAGTGTTGGTGAAGGGTAGAGAGTTGTTTGTAGATTTAGTTTTGCTTAATATGATTGGTTTTGACGTTATTATGAGGATGGATTGGTTGGCACAATATTATGCCATGGTTGATTATTGAGAGAAGGAGGTAATTTTCAAAATTCCATCTGATGAGGAATTCAGATTCAGAGGTGATAAGAGTTCAATGCCTCAAAACATCATTTATGCGATCATAGCTAGGAAGATGCTTATAAGAGGCTATCAAGGCTATTTAGCTATAGTCAAAGATATTCAAGCAGATAGTAGGGCAGTTGAAAGGGTGCTAGTGGTGCGTGAGTTTTCAGATGTTTTTCCTGAAGAATTGTTAGGCCTGCCACCTGATAAGGAGATAGAATTTTGTATCGATGTAGTGCCTAGTACAAATCCTATCTCTATGCCACTATATAGAATGGCACCTGTAGAGTTGAAGGAGCTAAGAGAGTAATTACAGGAATTACTTGATAAAGGTTTTATTTGGCCTAGTACATGTCCTTATGGTGCTCCTGTGTTGTTTGTAAAAAAGAAGGATTGTAGTCTTTGAATCTATATCAACTATAGGTAGTTGAATAAGGTTACCATCAAGAATAAATATCCACTCCCAAGGATTAATGACTTGTTTGATCAGTTGCAAGGAGCTCAGTATTTCTCTAAGATTGACTTAAGGTTTAGGTACCATCAATTGAGAAGTAGAGGTGAAGATGTACCCAAGATTGCATTTCGGATAAGGTATGGCCATTATGAATTTTTAATGATGTCCTTTGGGTTGACTAATGCCCTAGTAGCCTTTATGGACTTAATGAACAAGGTGTTTTGGCCATTCTTGGACTAATTTATGATTGTGCTCATTGATGATATTTTGATATACTCCATAAGTAAGGTCAAGTATGCAATGCATTTAAGATTGGTGCTTCAGACTTTGAGAGAGCACCAGCTATATGCCAAATTTTTGAAGTGTGAATTCTAGTTGGATCAAGTGGCATTCTTAAGCCACGTAGTGTCTAGTGATGGTATATAGGTGGATCCAAAGAAGATCGAAGCTATTACAAAGTGGTTGAGGCCCATGATAGTAACAGAAGTGAGGAGCTTTATGGGTTTAGCGGGCTATTTTAGGAGATTTGTAAAAGACTTCTCTAAGATAGTTGTACCTTTAACTAGGCTAACCCAGAAGAATGTTAAGTTTATGTGGACAGATAGATGTGAGAAGCACTTCCAGTTGCTTAAGGATTTATTGACTTCGGCTCTAGTGTTGACTTTACCTTCTAGGGATAAAGGTTATATGGTGTATTGTGATGCTTCTTAAGTAGGATTGGGCTGTGTACTAATGCAGAATGGAAGAGTGGTTGCTTATTTTAGATGGCAGGGTTTAGCACGCGTCCAAAATTTTAGCAATCAAGACACTGTTTAGGCTCAGGGCCTTAGAGAACACACTAACCACTGTCACAAAGACATGGCATGGAGATGAGGAGTCGCCACCTAGGATAATAACAAGGATAATTTCATTGGTGGTACTCGATTCTCTAAAAGAAAATTAGCACCACAACCAGGAGATTTTGGATACATAATACTAACTTCTCTTAGTCTCGTGTTCATTTAGAATAATTTTATAAATGATTATTTCATTCTCTAATTACATGCAATTTTATTAAACCCTATTTTGACATCCATCTAACCCTAGGCATCTAGTCAATAAAATTACACATAAAAAATGCACTCAAGATCGCGTTGTCCCTAAGTCTAAACTATGTTAATTTTATTAAAAAGTTAGCTAGGTTTACATTTTATTTACAAGTGAGAAAGAGACTAAAAGTGGGCCTATATTTTTATTAATTAGTGAGCCTAGATCTATATATTTTAGATTGTCTAAGGAATGGGCTTAAGTCTATTCAATTTAAAAAAAAAAGTTAAATTAGTGGGCCTAAATCTAACTTGATTTTATTTTAAGTGAAATGTGGGCCTATGTCTATTTATTTTAAAAGAAGTGAATTTAAGTGGGCTGAGCTAAGTCTAAACAAGTTTTAATTAATTAAGTGGGCCTAAAATCTAATTAACCTATGGGCCTAAGTTAATTTTATTTAAAGCCCTAAACCATTTTTAAACATATTTATTAAGTGGGTTAGACCTAAATGTGGGCTTGAGGCCCAAAACCAAATAAAAAAGCCCAAAAACATAAAAAAAACATAAAAAATCAAATTAAACACATTCACATATGATTTCTAAAAAAAACCTAATTTAATTACATAAAAACACTAATTAACTAAAGCCACCAATAATTTTAATTAATTTTACATAGTGAACCTAGTTTTACTAATTAATTTTAAAGTGCAGAAAATTAAATTTTTTACTATTCCCACTACTTGGGCTATTACAAACTATGTACAAAATTAAAATTTAATAATTATACAGCCATGAATTAAAAAAACTACACAAGATACCAAAATACAAAATATAGATTAAAAAATCCTAAGTTCTACTGGAAAACAATACATGTTCTTCCATGGCATTCCATGGACCTTTTCTTCATCTAAACACAGGCAGTATCCTCCTCATGCAGACATAAAAAAACACAAAAGTAATTAGATAACAAAATAAAAAATAGTAGTGAAATTGAATAATCAAAATAATAACAAAATAAAAAATCACAAAAAGAAAAAAAAGGAAAAGAATGGAATAGAAAAGAACACTGATGATTTTAGATGTTGTGCAAATGCTTTGAGATAGCCCCTCAGATTGGATTATCATTGTTAAAATTGACTTGTTGTTGATTCTGGACTGGAAAGGGCATTCTCAGTAGCTTTTTGATTTTTAGGGGTTTTTTTTTGCAGTTAAGTTTTTTTTATGTTGTTCTCTCTATGAGTCTAAATAAATCCCTAAAAAGGTCCCCCTTCACATGCATGACTCTACTTTTAAATGCAGAGTCTGCTTGCGTCCTGACTTCCTCCTTTGGAGGAACAGACTTATCTCTCCAAAACAAAGTGATAAGTTTTGATTTTTGAATGTTTTGAATGAGTCAAAAAAATTTCAAATAAAACTAATAATAAAAATTCATTTTTTAACCAATCAAAACACTGAAAAAATTAACAAAAATAAAAAAAAAGGGACTTTTACGCGTTGGCATTGTGCAATGCCGATCGACATTGTCTAATTTCAATCCTAATTTTTATTTTTTTAACTTTTAATAACCAAAAGACCCCTGAAAATTGACTTATTTATAATTCAATCCTAAAAAATGTTGCAATTTAGTCCCTAAAGTCTAGAAAATCGACAACCAAGTTCAATTTTTGAATGAATTTCATCATAGGGGCTTATGTCGCAATTATACACAATTACATCCCAAAATTGGGTGCTTATACTTATGCTTCAAGATAGTTAAAGAAGCATGAGCAAAATTATCCTACTCACTACATAGAGATGGCAGTAGTGGTGTTTGCACTAAAGATTTGGAGGTATTACCTATATGGTGTGACTTATGAGATATACACCAACCACATAAGTCTAAAGTACAATTTTCAGTAGAGGGATATGAATTTAAGGCAAAGGAGATGGATGGAACTTCTTAAGGGCTATAGGCCACATAGTGTCTAGTGATCGCATACAGGTGGATCCAAAGAAGATCGAAGCTATTACAGAGTGGTCGAGGCCCATAACAGTGACGAAAATGAAGAGCTTTCTGGGTTTAGCGAGCTATTATAGGAGATTTATGAAGGACTTTCTCTAAGATAGTTATACCTTTGACGAGGCTGACCCAGAAGAATGTTAAGTTTGTGTGGATAGATAGATATAAGGAGCACTTCCAATTGCTTAAGGATTTATTCACTTCGGCTCTAGTGTTGACTTTACCTTCTAGGGATGAAGGTTATACAATGTATTATGATGCTTCTTAAGTAGGATTGGGCTATGTGCTAATGCAGAATGGAAGAGTGGTTGCATATGCTTTAAAATAGTTGAAGAAGCATGAGCAAAATTATCCTACTCACGACTTAAAGATGGCAGCAGTGGTGTTTGCACTAAAGATTTAGAGGTATTACCTGTATGGTGTGAGTTGTGAGATATACACTAACCATAAGAGCCTGAAGTACATTTTTTAGCAGAGGGATTTGAATTTAAGGCAGAGGAGATGGATGGAACTTCTCAAGGGCTATAATTGTTCTATTCTGCACCATCTAAGTAAGGCAAATGTAGTTGCAGATGGTTTGAGTAGGAAGTCTGCAGGCAGCCTTGCACACATCAGTATTGAGAGGAGACTAATTATTAAGGAGATGCATGAGTTAATTGACCAAGGACTGCAGCTAAAGGACTAAGAAATGCATCCTTGCCCAGTTTAGTATACGATCAGTATAGTTAAATCGAGTTAAGGCAGCACATAGAAGGGACCCTCTGTTGTAGAAGATCATGTTTGAAGTGCAACAAGGTAGGTCCATTGGATTTATGATTGATGGTAAGGGTGTGCTACATTTGGGTACTCAATTATGTGTGCCAGATGTGGATGAACTAAGGAAAAAAATCATGAAGAAGGCACATTTTTTCGCTTACAGTGTTCACCCAGGTTCTACCAAGATGTATCGTGACCTAAAGGATACATATTAGTAGAATGAAATGAAAAAGGATATAGCAGAATTTGTATCCAAATGCCTCACTTGTCAGTAGAGCATCAGAGGCTTACAGGGTTTTTACGACCATTGCCTATCCCTGCCTATCCTAGAGTGGAAGTAGGATATGATTGCTATGGACTTTGTGACTAGATTGCCTTGTACTACTGGTGGTTATGATGCTGTTTGGGTAATAGTTGATAGACTGACTAAGACAACACATTTTCTGCCAATCAAGAAGACATACTCTACTAACAGATAAGCAAGACTATATGTCAATAGAATTTTTGGTCTTCACGGGGTACCAATGAGCATAGTATCTAATAGAGGAGCTACTTTCACCTTGTTCTTCTGGTAGGAGTTACATAAGGCATTAGGTACCCGACTTGATTTTAGCATTGCATTTCATCCTCAAACAGATGGTCAGTCAGAAAGGACCATACAAACCCTTAAGGATATGTTGAGGATGTGTATGATTGATTTTGGTGGTCATGGGACATACATTTGCTGTTGATAGAATTTGCATATAATAATAACTATCATGCAAGTATTGAGATGACTCCGTATGAAGCACTATATGAAAGGAAATGTAGATCACCATTGTGTTGGGAAGTCAGAGAGAGACAGCTGATAGGTCCAGAATTAGTGCAAATTGCTTTTGAGAAGGTTCCTATTATTCAGTAGCATTTGAGGATAGCCTTCAGCAGATAGAAGAGCTATGTAGACTCGAAGAGGAAGGACGTGTCTTTTTCTGTTGGAGACATGGTGTCTCTAATGAAAGGGGTTATGAGGTTTGGTAAGAAAGGAAAATTAGCCTTGAGGTATATTAGGTCATTCGAGATACGTTCGAGAGTTGGAGAGTTGCCTTATAGATTGGTGTTACCACTTGAATTATCTTAGATTCATTCGATGTTTCATATTTCCATATTGAGAAAATAATTCTTGATCCTTCTCACGTCATTCAGCCTCAGACAGTAGAGTTCAGTGAAGATCTGTCATATGAGGAATATCCTGTGGCGATTGTGGATCGCCAAGTTCGTCAGCTTCACACTAAGGAGATCCCGATGGTGAAGGTGTTATGAAGCAACTACACAGCAGAGGACTGCACATAAGAGATGGAGGCAGCGATGCGGGTGGCTTATCCCTATCTTTTCCATCAGATTCTATATTTTATTATAGAAAATTCGAGGATGAATTTTTGTAAAGGGAGAAGATTGTAATGATACTATATTTTTAAATTATAAAAATATATTTTGAAATATGCAGTGTTAATAATATTTTAAATTTTTAAATATTAATATTGGTTAATATTATCTAATTATTTTGTTTTAAACATTTTCTTACATAAAGGATATTAATTGGATATTAGTATTATTGTTATTACTTTTATTATTATTATTATTATTATTATTATTATTATTATTATTATTATTATTATTATTATTATTATTATTTGTTATTATTGTTAAAATTATTATTAGTATTATTATTGCATAGTGTGCATATGTATAAAGCATGTGGGTCTATGTGTTGTGTATATATATATGTGTGTGCGTTGAGTTTTTAATTAATTAATTTATATATATATATATATATATATAAGGGACAGTAAATAAGAAAAATCAAGTAAACTCTTATTTCCTCCCCGTCCATTTATTTTTCTTTATTTTCTTTCTTCTTCTTCTTTTCTTTCTTCTCTCCTACTATTTTTCGTCTCTGCTTGTACCATCCAAGCTCACCACTTCCTCCTCTCACTTTCTCGTCACCGCTAAAAGCCTTGGAGTCGCTTGAAATTGTCGGAATCTAATAAGAGCTATTATAGCTCCGACGAATTTTTAGTCGATTTAGCTTAAGTTTTTTGGCTTGTTAGACTCCTCTTGACATGTACTTCTCGATTCTCAAGTCGGTTCAAGCTTAGGACGTCCGGTTAGTTATATATCTTCAAGTTTTAGTTTACACCTATTAGGGTTTTATTTTTTTTAAGCTTAATTGTGTTTTATTCATGATAAATTCCTTAAGAAATGTTGTTGTGTGCATCTTTAGCTTCCCAAATATATTTTTAGTTTATTTTTTTGAATTTATTTGAATTATGGTAATTATTGAATTTTTAATAATTAAAAATGAATTTTTATTAATTATGTGTTTTATAGTTGATACAAACCCTACCTATAACAAAGATAGAATGTGCATCCAACTTTGAAATCTAGCCTAAGGATCATCAAGGATAGGTTGTGTTGATGGAGTTAAACCCCTTGCTTATTAAATTGAAGCAAGATACTTAACTATTAAAAGATGAACAATCACACAATTCTAAGTCTAACCTAGCAATTGTAATGAAAGGTAGATGTGAAATAATTCAAGTAAACTTTCAAATTTCAAAAGACTAAAGTATAAGGAAAAACCTCACTTTTTAATATTTTAATGCTTAAATTCATTTCTCATAAGGTTAGTCCTTATATAGGCATGTAAACAACCTAATCCTTGAAGAAAACGGTTTTATTCCTTATTCCCAAAGATACCTATATAGGAAAATATTTAATTAATGAGATTTCCTTCAAAAATAGGACAACTAATGACAACTCATCTTTGAAAAGTCAAAATTGACAACTCATTATAATTCATGACAACTAAGCAAAATGATAACTCATGACAACTAAGCATTGAAGCATGCCATGTCACATGTTGACCATTGACCCTTGACCCTTGACTTTTGACTTGTTGACTATTTGACTTTAACTTTGACTTGGAATATTCTTGAATCTTCTCACATCTTTTAGAATCTTCCTTATTAACTCCAAAATAGAAAAAATAACTTGCAAATTCATCCAATTCAAGCTAATTAATTTTAGAATAGGAAATTAAGCTAATTAGCTTGAATTATTCATCATGCGGCTCCAAGGTGTACTTGTAGTTGAATCTACCAACGTGCTTGTCATATGAAAGACAAGTGAATTCAGTGCTTGTTTGAACTTCTTTGTCCTTGATCTTGTCATTGGTCCCTTATAATATAAGGGATCACTTGGTTTGATAGGCTTGCTTAGCTTGGTTGCATCATTCCCCCTTCCTCAAGAAGATTCATCCTTGAATCAGCACCTACATCAAAATTAAAAGGAGATAAATCAGAAACATTAAAAGTAGCACTTACACCTACCAGTGATATGCACTAGGTCACTAAGGCAAAACATTGAACATCACGAGATTGTTTAGTTTGAATTTCACCTTTGTCTTTGGTCTTGGCATTGCCCCCTTCGTTTCCTCCTTTGTTGTTGTCAAATTTTTCCTTAGTGAAGCTCTTATCTCCATTCTTCCAATTTGACTTCCATGAAGCACTAGAAGAAGTTGAATTGCCTTTGGAATTCTTGAACTTCAATTGCTTCTTAATCTTGATCGCCATGTGCAACATATCATCCATGTCAATATAGTGATGTAATTCCACTAAGTCGGCTATGTTTCTATTCAGCCCATGCAAAAACCTCGCCATTGTTGCCTCACGATCTTCATCAATATTTGCTCTAATCATAGCTATCTCCATTGCTTGATGGTACTCCTCTACACTTTTAGATCCTTGCACAAGGTTTTGAAGTTTATTATACAATTCTCTATAATAGTGTGTAGGAACAAACCTCTTGCGCATGATTGCCTTTATCTCCTCCCATGTCTCAATAGGTCGATCATGGTTCCTTATTCTACTAGTCACCAAATGATCCCACCAAACAAGTGCATAATCGGTAAACTCTATGGCAGCTAGCTTCACCTTCTTTTCTTTGGAATATTGATGGCACTCAAAGATGAACTCCACCTTTTTCTCCCATTCCAAATAGGCTTTAGCATCACTTTTGCCTTAAAAGCTTGGAATTTTCATCTTAATGCTTCCCAAGTTATTATCAACTCTTGCACGCCCGTTTCTACCTGAATTGGATGTTTGTTCGTCATCCTCTTGTTCATGTCTCCCATGGGTTCTAGTATTGATTGTACTAGCATCTCCATGATGACTTGACTCTATCTTGTCTATTCGGTCTGACAAGTCTCCAATTTGGTTTACCAAATCTAGTCTCAACTTGTCAAACAATTGGGTCATGGATTTCATGTACATCTTTTGATCGGGCATTCCTTCTTCACCTTCTTGAGTCATTGCTTTAATTTTTCCTACAAGAAATTATTAGTAGCAATAAAAAAGATCTCACCAAACCTCCCTTACGTGTTTTACTCAATTTAAATGGCAATCACACTCGTGTTTCACTCAATAAGGCTCTTACCCTTTTATGAGCTCACCACTCACCTTTTACCACTTAAATTCCCCAAATCTCAATTCTAATAAAACTAATGCAAATTATGCAAAAATTGCTCAATCAACTCAACACCACAATCACAAAAATCAAATTAAACTTAAAATTCAAAGTGACTATTCATGAATCAAATAAATAAGAAAATAAGCAAGTGAACAAAACTTAGCTCAAAATCAAGAAAAACCCAATTTTTAGAAGCTAAGAAATCGTACACAATGAAAATTAACAAAAGAAGTCAAATTTGAGTTATAAACCCACAAACACAACCAAAACACAATTATGAATTAAAACAAAGTAACAATTTTTTTTGTTTTCTCAATAGATATGGAAATTGAATAAACTAACTCAATTAAGGGTCTTTTGATAGATTTTGAACCCTTTTGCATAAAACACAATGATTGGTTTTTTTTTTTTGATTTTTTTTTTTGAAATTGAGAAGAATTGAGAAGAAGAAGAAGACATTATGAACGAAAATTAAATGATAAATAACCAAACCTTGAAGTTTGGCTCTGATACTAAACTAATATGAACCCTACCTATAACAGAGATAGAACGCGTATCCAACTTTGAAATCTTGCCCAAGGATCATCAAGGATAGGTTGTGAAGATGGAGCTAAACCCCTTGCTTATTAAAGTGAAGCAAGATACTTAGATATTATAAGATGAACAATCACACAATTCTAAGTTTAATATAACCTAGTAATTGTAATGAAAGGTAGAAGTGAAACAATTTAAGTAAACTTGCAAAGTTTCAAAAGAACAAAGTTCAAGGAAAAATGTCACTTTTTATATTTCAATGCTTGTTTGAACTTCTTTGTCCTTGATCTTGTCATTGGTCCCTCATAATGTAATGGATCACTTGGTTTGATGGGCTTGCTTATCTTAGTTGCATCATAGTAGTATTATTCTTGCTTGACACCTGAATAGGTTATAATAGCACCTTTTTCTTTACTTGACACCTGAGTAGGTTATAGTAGCATTATTTTTTTGGTTAACACCTGAATAGTTTATAGTGTTATCATCTTTGCTTGACACCTAAGTAGGTTACAATAGCATCACTTCTTTGCTTGACACTTGAGGAGGTTATAATAGCTTCGTTTCGCCTAACACCTGAGTAGGTTATAATGACACCTCTCCCTAATATTTAAGTCAATGTTAGAGCCTTAGCACTAAAGTGAGTGTTATGTACAATTCTCAAGTGGATAGTCATTGTATTTGCATTTCATGTACATTATTACATTGCATAAGAATATGTTACATGCATTTGATTATGTATCACCACCATATGGTTGCATTGCATGTTTGAATCATTCTATGAGAACAATGCATCCCTCATTCCATAAGTCATGAGTCACATCACTTTAAATGAACCTCAACTTGCATCAAGATTGTACTATTATGATACCTGCATGAAACTTGCATTGTTAGCAAATGTCCTCAAAAGGATCGAATCAAAACAAGTAACGATAGGCGCAACATCAAGAGACTATATAGTGCATCGTCAGGTAAGTGCCTCTCCTCAATAAATCTATTTTTGCATCTCTGTATTGCTTCATATGTGTTAACATCAACATCAGAATGATATGCAACACATGCGAAGTAAGGGGCAACTTTCATACATTAAGTTTTAACTATCCTAAAAAAGGTCTGATAATGAAAATAATGATAAAACTCTATTCAATTCATATCACCTTTATTGCATGCTATAACTTGAAAATAGTCAAAAATCCTAAAATGAACTTCCAAGATGATAAGTTGGACTTCGAATTATTGATTCGAGTCTCAATTTTATGAAATACAAACTTCTAGAAGGGTGAACTGCACGTTTTAAGAAAATGTGCAACTTATCAATCCAGTGCTTGTCCCGTGAGATCAAGGCTTGATTTCATGAAAATAGAAGCCAATTTTGATAAAATGGACATCATAAATGCATTTGAAAGGTTTGAGAACCTTAAAAATAACCCTAACCTTGCCAAAATTGCCCCTAGGAGTGCCAAAAATGTGACCAAACATGTTAGTACGCCTGGAAGAGGGCATGGCACGTGCCCAAGATGTTTAGACCGTCCTAACTAAACCAAGCCCCACCTTTGTCAAAGAACACTTCAAAGGTATACTAATTAGCATTCTACATGTCATTTTAAACCTCTCGAAGAGGACTGCTTGATCTCTACATGAAGCTAAAGCTTCTTTTTTTTCAAACATGAAGTTAAAGCTTCTAAAAACACAAAAACAAGCTCAATCAAATCTAAAGACCAAACAATCACTTTTGCATGTTTAGTTTTTTGTATTACATTTTTATTTTATTGTTACCAGCAATTGAGAAATTATTGTGATTGCGTGATACGATTGGCAATTTTGCATTCTAATTGAATAATTCCTGCCTTACTTTACTCATAATAAAATGTCATTTTACATCTTCTAGCTCAGACTGTAAAATCATAAAAATACTACTTTCATATTAGATCTACATCATTTCCATCATAAAAATCATACTTTTATAATAAAGTTTACATTTGTCATGACCCGAACCCAAAGGACACATGACCAACACTAGGGAATGAGAATACATAAAGTAACTAAAACTCATAGTAAGCCTTGAGGAAAATTTACAATAAAATATAGACAATACTAAAATGAAATATTTAAATAAAAATGAATAACACAAATGAACTAATATCCAAACCAATCTTTGATAAAACATAATAATTAAATTTAGTACAAATTCTTAATACAAATGACAATCCATAAAATACAACATAATAGTTAACCATTACTACTACTACGGTGTTCTAGATTTGAAAATTCATACATAATAATAATACATGTCATATACATAAAATAGCCAGAGAAGAAACTCGACATAAAGTAGGTTGACTGACATATGACTCCCGAGATCCTAAAAAAAATAATTGAGGAGAGTCAGACCTCACTGAGTAAGTTAATAAAAGAAATGTATCTAGTATGAAAATCTCCTTTAAATATATTTTATGAAAATATAAAATATAAAATTTATAATTGAAAATAGTTGATTTATTGAAATCCTCTTTTACCAAAATAAAGTATTTAAAATTCATTAAATACTATATAAAATATAATGATTTTCCTTAATTCATTTTTAAAAGAAAACTAGGTAAAACTCTAGTCCACAATTTTAACAACCTTTCAGCTCTCTTATAATCCAAAGAC